>OX336389.2:446934574-447229617 GCA_946902985.2 Meconema thalassinum
CAGCGCCATTACAATAGGCCTGGCATCCACTAATACACAAATACTATGGGCCGGATTCATCTCACGAGTACAGGAACATGTCTACAAGGCTGTTAACAAGCAACACGCGCCACCTGACAATTAGCCATACGACACAAGATAAGACTTATCCTATAACGTCCCACGCGCCAGCGTGCGGCAGCGGTACGCGACCTCACACACGCAGCCGCGCTAATCACAGCCACGGACACTCACTTCCCACACGCGCCCAACAATCAGGGGCGGATACAGACAGATTCCATGAAGGAACAAGCCCCCCCTAATAACTTACTTTCTTGGTTTTTTATTACCTTTACGGACCATTATAGGCGATCAGGCCATGACAATTTATACCTACAGTCACTTGCTACTCTAACGTTATAAACAGGAAACCAGATTAGGCCGTGACGTCACAGCGTGACTGCACTCCAACCTCCTAAGGGCAGCCCAAGGGCAGTGCCAACAGACACAAACATTTCTACACAACATAGGTTTCACAGACCCACAGGCACTCCACAGACTGCTATTTTAGGACAGAGGAGGTGCTTTATGGCATCTCAACTTAGCCTGCGTACATCCCAAGGAGCACATAGTGACTAAGAGAGGATGACACACCACGACAGGAATAGAGATGGATAGTGCCATCAGGATGGCTATGGTACCAGCTACGGGCTACCATTCCAGCACCCTTCTCCCTACATACTCTGTCACTTACAACGCCATCCAACACAAACACACATACACATAACAACAGCTAGACTACATTTCAAAATATACATCGGGGTTGATAGACTTCATGCTCTTAACAAATCAAGGTATGCTACACCTTGGCCCTAAACGCCTACACCTCAATATTAGGGGTGAGTCGGAAACAATATCAAGTGCAATGCACATCTCTGTGTAAGGAGATGAGGCCATAATTATATTAACAAGTATTTTTTATTAAATAGTCCCGCATGCAAGGGACATAAACTTATTACACCTTGACACATGCTTTATCCTCAAGTGAGAGCGGACACGCCTCATATCCATCCCCATGCATGGAATATCCTATCCACATACCAGGGATCTTATTATTATTACACCTGCATGGCAATTTTTAAATTTTGCACACCTGGGAAAAACCTACCCCATCCACTCACTCTAAAGACCTCCTAGCAGCATCAGCGGCTCCCGGCCACCATAAACATGGAGTCCAACGATGCACGACCCCCTCCTACCACGCTTTAAGCCCATTCAGCAAATAACACTCCCGGATCCTAATAACAAGGGACCCAACGCCATAAAAACCTACTAACACCTCTAGGAAATTACCAAGGCATTACCGCTGGAAATCCGACATGGCACTTACGAGCCTAAAGTAGACTATGCATTTAGAAGATCCTACAGCCCCAGGACACTAAAAATTTGTTACATAATTACATGATACACACAAACTTATTTACATATCACACTTATTAAAAAAAAGGAGTCTGACATCACACTGGATGGTGATGAGATATAAACGGAGGGAGCAGAAGCTCCACGAAAGGGCAGGGACGGGGCAAGACACCAAAAGCTCCTGACCCAGATCAATGACTGATAGACGAAGGGTTGAAGCATCGATGACTTGGCGCGGGCAAACGTCGAAGTCTAGGGTGTGCCTAGCCTGCCCCCTGGGCGGAGAAAGTTACACCCACTATGCACCACGGTCATCGAAGCCAAACCTGCAGGGGAGACTTTTGACGGCTAGTAGGAGAATTAGCCAGCTCCACACTAGACTCAGGAGACGAACCTAGAGACGACCACAATAGGACTAGACTTATAGTTAGCATGTAACCTAAGTAGAGCATCTATGGCGTGAAGTTAGCCTTCCACTCGCGGAAGGGTCTCAGGATTCAGGGGGACCAATCCTAGACCCGCCAAGTCCTTTTCCCGGAAGAGAAGGTGAAGACGATTTAACAAATAAATGATAACAAATGAATAATATATAAAGCATATGGAATGAATGCGATCATTCGGACCCGTGCCCACATAAATGGATGACACCGAGTCTCCAGAGCTTAAATGGTCACGCACCGGGCGGCCAGAGATATTAAATAGGTATGCAACGGGCTGCCAAAAGGGGTTTTGTGGGCAAACCCAGCATAACTATACAAATGAATGATAAATGACGAATAATGCCAACACAGGCAGGTATAACATCAGCGGGGTACACGGTGCAGCCACTGGAGCTGACCAACCCCGACAATACACGAGACGTCCGATGAGGTCTCAAGGGCGGTTGCATTATCCAAGCCGACCCTTAAAAAGCGCTGTGCGACATATGCGAATAATAATATTTGGCCAAGGGCATATTCATAACCTGTCTTTGTATTTCAGCACAGAGCTCCACCACATCAGCATCGTGGGAGCACAAACAACCAGGTCCATGACATCAGGTAAAGGTGACGTCACATACACACTTCACACAATGAGTATACACTGAGGAGACATACAATCACACAGATACACAACAGGTAAAAATTAGTAGTATGGAAGAGTACAGGCGACCTAGATTAAGTTAGACTTATGTGGCGCCGTAATTGGTTTATATACTATACGCAGCGATTGAAATGCTATATGTATTGTAATGACAATAATATACTCTATTTGCAGGAAAGCAAGGAAGCGACAGAATGTACATGTTTTCAGATAAATGGCCAATAACGCATTTTGTATTGCAGATGACGAGAATTGTACACAAACCTATTGTAAATATATTTCCCAACACAGAAACACCACACTCTCTCCCTCTTGTACAGACACATACACTCTTTGTCAAATTTCAGTTGCACCCCTTAAAGGTGACAGCGTAGCGACCAACGAGGCACAGTGTCCGTGGGACACTGGGCATCGCTGAACCCAGAAAAACAGGATGACACGTAAATAAGGCGTGACTTCGGCATCTAAGGGCGGCACAAGTATTGTAAGGGCCGAACCTTCGACGCCAGGGTGGAATTCCCCAACCCACGGCGGGAAAACCACTAGTACATAAGTTCCATGGAAAAGGAATTAGCGGCCTAGCCATTAAACCACGGTAGAATGGCCGAATAGAAAATGGCCAGGGAGGAATCAGCGAATGGTATACAAAGGCCAGGTAAAGGGTCTACGAAATGAAAGGTACCATACTCATGAGCATTACCGGTTATGATTATTATTATTATTAGCAGTGTTATTGTACAAATGGTTGTTGTAATTATTATTATTGTAACGAATGTTATACTAGAGGTATCAGAACCATTTCTATGAGCATTGTTATTATGATCACCAGTAATAGCACGATTATCTTTAGTATTATCATGCAAGTATTATTATGCCAGAATGGGCTACAGTATCACATTATTATGTCTTCACCATTGTCATTGCCACTATTGTACACATACATGAATTATTATATACATTGTACCCCAGTTTTTGGATAACATTAGTTGCTTACACATTTAAAACACATGTATTTTTCTTTTCCATTCTCTTTAACGACACATTGTAAAGGTGTCCCGTTTCATCCCAACAATAAATCATTCTGATATACCTTTAACTTATACCCTGGGGCACCTGTTTTTCTATTTTCTTCCATCTTTTATACAATACTTTGCAGGGAGCAATTTTTTTTCTCCACACAGCGTCGGATGGCACAACCACCCGTCCAACCATGGTTTTTTTCCTTCCTGCTTAATACCAACGTGCATATAACTTCAAAAGCATGTATTTTCTCTGTATTTTATATTTTTATTATTTTTAATGTCGAATTTCATGATGATTAATTTTAGATAAACAATTAACTATGTATACCCACAACCCACCCCCTCTGAGCACACGCTAAACTCACATCACCACCAACACAACACGACACCGACACTGAAGAAAAAGAAGAAGAGGGACAGGCAGAAAACGACGAAACATTATCACAACGACACGCCCAATCTACTTCCCGTTCGCGAGGACGCGAACTAACGACGGAGGAATCTTGTACAGCCCGGGGGGCATTACCCCCCCCCCCCCGAGAGCCACCCCTCCATCTTCTACCAAAACCACCCCAACTGGAAACATTATAATTCCAGAACATATCTCTACACAGCAAGCGGCGACCACCTAAGCCTAGGAGGTTAGCCAACAGCTTGCAAAACACACATAAACATTTACACTAACAACTATCTGGGGCAGCTACACTGAGAAAATGCTGACCAAGCAGCGCCGAAACGTTTAACAGTGGAACCTGGACAGGAGGGATTATCTGTTCTACTCAGTTCTTCGCCAGCGGCCCTGTCCGACGTCCGTTCCAGATTTTCACCAGGTGAGAACTAGTTTGTGCTCAGACTCCTTTAATTCTTGTAAACACCTACCCTAAACTTGTACACATCACAAATTGTATTTTATATCTGTTCAAACTTCCCAAGAGGGACATCAAACTACATCTACTGACCAATAAATACATAGTCAGTAAACTACACGCTTGTTACTAATTACACTCCACTTCACATCCTCATACCCAACCTGACCTTAGTCATAATTGCCCGTGACCGTAGAAGCCAATAACTGCATCGTCAGATTCCATTGTACTCGAGCACACGACTCGACTGCAGAGCACTGAATCACTGACGCTGCACATTCATTTAATAGCTCATCCTTCTCAGCTGGCAAGCTAGTTTAGCAGCCGGCACTAGGCATTCATCCCGTGACAGATAATTGCATTCTGCAGGGACGCCCTCAATAGCTTAAGCATTTATACCAACACACTACACCAGTAGTCTCTCCCGATTACGGGGAGCTACACTCATTTCGGAAGCTGTTCTCTAAATTGGCACATTTACACTAACGTGTTTTTCCCACCCCCAACCAAGGGATAAAACAATATGCAATATCTACCCTGGTATAAATGGAAAGGCAAAACAAAACACCAATAGCCTGTTGATAGGGATAGGATTTGTCACAGGATGTGGATTTCTCCAACAACAAACCTGTTTCCATTGGAGTTATCACATGAGTACAATCTGACATGTTAAACCTATCCAACACATCTAACAGATAACCCTTCTGATCCAATCTAATACAATCTTTGCTTCTTTGAACTCTCATCCCCAGACATTTCAGAGACTTGTCCCAAATCTTTGATCTTAAAATGAGAATGCATCACAGACTTCAGTTTCTCCACTTGGACATGATTATTAAAAAATACAAAAAATCAACAAAATAGAGGGCAATAACAACAAAAGATGATGAGTCTTTAGAGTAATATACACATGATCCATACAGAGACTTCTTATAACCGATTTCAGTAAGAATTTCATGACCCCTCTCATACCAAGTGCCAGATGCTTGCTTCAAGCCATAAACAGCTTTTCGAAGCTTACAAACTTTAGAACTGTCACACTCATAGCCTTCTGGAGGGTACATATAAATATCATTTTTAAGAACACCATTCAAAAAAGCTGTTGAAACATCAAGGTGATGAACTTCTAGATCCATATTTACAGCAAGAGCAAAAAATAATCTCAATGTACTATACCGCACTACAGGTGCAAAATTTTCCAGATAATCAACTGCGTGCCATTGAGAACAACCTTTAGCCATTAAGCGTACTTTAAATTTAAACGCATTACCTTCAGTATTACGTTTCACTTTAAACACCCATTTGCAGTTTACAATATTTGTTCCATCAGTTTTCTCAACTAATGTCCATACATCATTATCATGATATGACTTGAGTTCTTCCTCCATCGCCTTTTTCCATTGCATGCCATCCTTACCGTTAAGTGCTTCAGACACAGTGGTTGGTTCCACATAACCACCACTTTCAGCAAAATACACCTCATAATGAGGAAATTGTTTTGGACGTCTCTCCCTTAAAGGGTACCACCTACCTGCATTTTCTGGAACACCAAACTGGTCAATCTCATCGTTTTCATCATCATGAATTACAACAACGTCTTCATTAACCTGAGCAATACCTGGAACATCAATGTTGTCACTAACCTGACCATCAACTGAAACTTCAATGATTGGCAGGTTATTATCATGTCCAATTCTGTTTTCATCATTATTTACAATGTCATGCAACGGACAATACATTACAGCGCTCATTTGAAGATTTTTCTCAGCACACCTGGTGAATTTCTCTTCTACAAATTTAACACTGTACTCTACAAATATATCTTAAGGTTTACTGGGATCAAACAGACGGTAACCTTTCTTTTCCCCATCATACCCAACAAACACAAAACATTTGCTTCTGGGTTCCAATTTGCCAGTACGCACCTGTTTTGGAACATGCGCATAAGCATCGCAACCGAATATTTTCATATTCTTATGACTTACAGCTTTACCAGACCACAATTCCTCTGGTATGGCATTATCAACTTTACTATGAGGACTCCTGTTCAAAATATATACTGCCGTATTGGCTGCTTCCGCCCGCAGTTTTTCAGAACATCCTGCTGTAAACAACATGCAACCAACCCTTTCCATAATGGTAAGATTGTGACCTTCAGATACGCCATTTTGTTCAGCTGTACACCTTACAGTTTTCTGTTGCACAATCCCTCTTTCCTTGAAATATTTGTTCAGGTCAGAATTGACAAATTCCTTACCATTGTCAGATCTAAAAATCTTTGGTGTCTTACCTTTCTGAAGATACCTGGCATACCTGACTTCCTTCTTGGTGTTGCTGTACAGGGCTGCCCCATCAGCTGACTTCTCACCATGACTTCGGCGAAAGCTTTCGTCCAAGAAGATAGACTTTTGTATGCAACAAAATCCTTGACTTTCTCCTTGGTTTCAGATTTTTGTTTCAAAAAATAAACAAAAATCTTCCTGAAAAAATCGTCAATTATTGTCATCATATATTTAACACCATTCCAGGTCTCAGGGAGCGGCCCACACAGATCAGAGTGCACCAAGTATAAAGGACATTCACTCCTCGAGTGACTTACTTATGGAAATGACTGCCTTTGCTGCTTCCCGAGAATACATGGTTCACACAATTCCTTTGGTATTTCCTTAAATTTAACAACATCAGACATTTGACTTAAGACTTTTATCTTCTGTTGTCCAACGAGGCCCAATCGTTGATGCCACAAATTGTAATCAGACACATCAGCAACAAGGGCAGACATATCATGGTTAACATTCAGATAATACAGACCATTCAGAACTGAACCAGTAGCTAACACGCTACCATTCACTGAGCAATTCTCTGAATCCAAGATTTCACATCCATTTTTGTTAAACACAACAACAGCACACCTTGTAATCATCTGACTTACCGACAGCTAGTTAACACTCAGTCCTGGAACATGCATCACGTCTGTTAGATTATTAATACTGTCGCATACATTCAGTGCAATGTCACCAACTCCTTGTACAGACAACTTATCATTATTACCAATTACAATGTTTATATCAGGATCATTATTGCATTTATAATAATTTTAACATTAGGAGACATGTGAGCACTACAGCCAGAATCAATGACGAAACAATTCTTTGGAACTCGAGCAGTTAAAGCAAAAAAACAGACTCTTATTGGATTTTGGACACTTTGGTGCACTTTGAACTTTTGTCTCCTGTGGACAAGTATCTCGTCCGTGACCCTTTTCACTACAAATCCAACACTTCCAACGATTCTTGTCAACTGCTTTTTCACTAGAGCTCTTGGTTCCTTGGCATACCTGACTTCCTTCTTGGTGTTGCTGTACAGGGCTGCCCCATCAGCTGACTTCTCACCATGACTTCGGCGAAAGCTTTCGTCCAAGAAGATAGACTTGATGCGGTCCAACTGTAGTTCCTCCGATGTTGAGGTTACGGTTATAACTAAGTTATCGTATTCATCAGGAAGACCTCGAAGTATCATAGCAGCAACAAACTTATCAGCGACAGGCTCATCAACAGCTGCTATCTTCTGTGTAACAGACATAACCTCACCAATATACTTGTCCATGGAATCTAAATCTGATAAATTGTGCGAGCACAGATTTCGCATCAGCGTGATATACCTCCACTTTCCTTTATCTTCAAAAGCCTTTTCAAGGGCATGACAGGCATCCTTAGCTTTTGCACAGTCTCCAACATGGGAGTAATTGTGAACAGCCACCATGAGACATATATCCGCCAGAGCTCTCTCGTGACGCCGATCATGTCCCTCCGACTCATCTGTGCCTCGGACACTGGCCCACAATCCATGCTTTTTGAGATAATTTGACGTCCAAAAAGACCAGTTCGAATAATCCTCACGACCACTCAATTTCGGAAACCCATAAGCACAAGGACTCAAAGCATGTTCACTCATTTTGCCTTCTCACTTTAAAGTTCACTGAAGAAAATGATCACAGAACACCGTTATGTCTGGGCCCATAACCTATTGAAAATACTCGAGCTATGCATGGGTTTCTAATGTATCAGTTTAACACGGGATGAACGGGTTAAAATACACGAACACATGTTGACTTAGATTGTATTGAACAAGACACAGGATACAGGATGCAGAGTACAGTATACAGACAAAAGGAAAGGAACATCAAGTCAAAGAATATACATTTGACAAAATACAAACGATATTTACATGCGAGCGAGATTAGAAAGTACGAGAAATATTCATTCTCTTCAACAAGAAGGAAAGAGTCCGGAAATAATGACCATTTGGCTGCTATGATTGATGGGTATTATTGTTTGTTAAGCAAACCCTTATTTTTAAATAGTATTCGTTTCTTTTCCACATGACTGGTATTATGCAAATACAGCCTCACATACCAATTTACTTTTAGTTATATAAAACTTAAAACTTAAACTTTATTCGGCTTTTCCCAGTTGTTATCTACAAATAACCTAGTATCTCCTCTTCGAACTGAACACCGAGGCTACTTCAAGACTGCCATATCTCATTTCAAGCTCAGGGGCACCTACCCCAATAATTTATAAAGATAACTATTACACACACTACTAAAGTCGGCACAGTAACACAGTTTATGAGATAATTTCAACATATATCCAAGCACACGTGTCTGATGAACAGGATGTCCCAAGCCCTTTAAATGCATTAACAACATCATGAACAACTGTTCTAATAAAATATATTAGTTTTATACGGTGTAACGGGGTGCAAACCGGGAGTAAATTTCCCTACCATGGGTGAATACATCGTGGTTACCGGGACCTACGTTTTTAGTGGAGTTATCGTAAATTATGGATGATACGAATCTTAATTTCTAAAAATGAACATCTCTTATTCTTGCTGTATTGAACAGGCCACTGGGAAAATTTATAAAACGTAATATTCTATTATTAAAATTTTGTAGCAATTATAGCAAAATTATGCTATTGGTGGGGCCGTAGAGCGTGCCACCGTTTTCTGAAGATGGCTTCCATCAACACATCTACAGCACTGGACAATATGTCATAAAGTGAGGCAGTATCTAAAATACAATGAATAATGCACTAAAAATAATTACGAAACCAAAATATTTTGTTCGTCACAGTGGTACATTTTATCAATATTCTCAACAGCCTGTTCAATACAACAAGAATAAGGGATATCCTTTATTTGAAATTAATATCCGTATCATTCATAATTTACGATAACTACCCTAGTAAATTTGGACAGGTAGCCTCAATGAATTTCCCGTTACAACAACAATGATATTATCGGTTAATTATGACCAGTCACAGGGATAATCATGTACACGGCTGCACAGCATCTATAATAATGAATATTAAGCTAAGATTTCTTTGCCAGATGATCATTATTGAATGAGTAGTGGAATTCTCGTGCAGTTACTTGCGAATAGCAATGGGAGAAGAGACTGGTGCCTCACTCGAGACTCCTTTTACTCTAATTCTCTTGTGTTTGGGTTGTTTGTTTGTTAGAGGGAATGAAGATATAAACAAAATCGATTTAATATTAGGGCTTACTGTAACTTTAGTACAGTATGCCGTAATTTTTGTAGTTGTATGATTTAAAATACTAGTAGTTGTTTGAAGAATAATTCCTTTATATAATGTGGTAGTAATTACATTAGGGGCGTGGGAGGGGTGAGAACACATACTAGTCTGCCTATGGGGCAGTTCGAAATTAAAACATGACCTTGGATCTGGTAATTACCAAGACCGTCATGCGTGTTTCGTGTTATAGCCGTTTGTAGCCATGGCCGAAAGCATCAGTAGCAGCTTGAGAAATTTCAATAAAAATAAAAATAATATTCAACAATCATAATAAGAATTATTGAGTTGTTACTTTATTATTTTATTTCGTTAAGGAAGAATAGGCCGCTATTGGGCAGATTTTTTTGAAGTATGAAATGTATTTATAGACCTGTAGTTGGTAGTTTCTTAAAAATATAATAATAGTGGATAGCTATAAGCCTCAGTTTGGGGAGTGGTGTGTAATGATTTTATGTATTTTGTTTGGAAGCGTGCTTTGAATACGTAATTATTGTAGGGAGCGTGCTGATTGGTTGTATTTGAACGGGTTTGTGTGGTGGGGTGAGAACTGTGTTCTGATTGGTTATTGGTTTAAAATGAGTAATGATTCGTGGGATATGATATGTGATAATTATCAGTACAATATCGCACGAATTCTAGAAGTATAATATTAGAAATACGCACTAACGCCATCATGAATGAAACATTAACAAAAAGGTATCCGCATAGTTTATTCATGGTACCAGTTCATTTTATCAACATTCCATATGGTAGGATTAATGCTGTAGACGTGAGGTAAGAGGAGTTCATGTCACAGGAAGAAAATAGCGCTATCTATATTGAGGAGCACTGCTCTATAATATTATTTGCCAGAATGTTCTTTCATAGCAACGCTGAGATCCAATCATTTAATGACGGGCTAGAGGAATTCTTTTCTGATGCATTAACATGTTCACCAAATATAATTTACAAAATTTTCCTATACATTTATTTGTCTGCAGGTTTAGATTACGGTATTGGTTCACTACCTAATACTTTTCACAGTGATAAGATCAATTCTTGGCGTGGCCGTCTTCTGTTGTCTCAGGGTGCATACGAGGGAAGACCCAAAACTAAGGTGACATCATTTTTAAAGAAATCACAGAATTTACCTTTTTGAGTTACAACGTTAGTCACCATCGAAGTACTGAGCCCTTCAGTATCGCCGTGTTTATCTGCAAGAATCTGTTCTTCGGGGTCGTGCTCAGTTCATCGGGTGCTATAATATGTTCGCCAAAACAGCAGCTCTACTGGATGAAGGGTCATATGATAAAAACACTAAACTAAGTAAGAATGAAGAAGATGTACAGTAAACAAATTTAATGACTGAATTTAAGCATAAACAAAGAAAATATAACACAACAAACTCCTCCCAGACATAACAAAAATAACATAATAAAATGAGGGGTTACTCAGACCCACTCCTCATAATGAAAACTATGGATACCTGATCCACCGGCTCGTACCAGAAATTGTATGTGTGCGTTCTGACTAACTAAAGGAATGAGTACTTGGATGAGTGTTCGTTTACAGCGGGTAATAGCCACAGTGCTCACGAACCTCCATCTCGCAATTCAACATTTATGGGTATAGGACACTACACTCTAAGAAAAACAACACACAAAAAAATTAAATGTCTAATATTTACAAGAATCTCCCAGATTCTCCCCCTCAGTGCGATGACGCATCTGACAAATGAGCTGCCTGCCAGGCCAACTGCTCATCACAACAAACAAGGAAAAGGCAGCATCGCACGTGACTGCACGGGTCACTGATACGAAACATAAACATGAAATAAAAACCAACAACAACAAAAGCCTCGCCGGCTGAGACGACCTTACATGAATAAAAATGCACGACAAGCTGACGCTTCGGAGATTATAGTACGATGTAGACAACACCCCATTTACTCATAAATGTTATTCACAATTGATCATTTCCTTTCTGAATACAAAATGTTAAAAATGAACAGGCCAGCGAGCTCTGTCCCCTGCTAATGACCATCGGCCGTCTTATCTGATCAACCCGCCTCTAGATGCGGTTACTCACACCACTCCACATTACTATCACCTGTCAGTTCCCAAGCGTGTCTAAAAATAACGATTTGACCCATTGGCCTCGTTAACCTCGTAGATTCAAGAGCAACAAATCTCACCCATTTACTCATAAATGGCAAGAACATCATATCAATATATAAGCCTCGTGAGGTCGCAAAAATGAATGAATCTGTCTTATTGCGGCAAGACAGAAATCAGACGCCATGCTGAATTTCCCGCAGACAATACCAGTATAAAACACACATGACACTATAACTTGGACTGACTAACAAATCACATCTAGGAGGTCGGATTGATAAAGATTTTCCTACGTTCGCGTACAAGACGCACCAAACTTTAATTTCAAGCTTAAAACCTCGAGTTTGCTGATTGCTACTCGCAACAAAACTATAATGATACAATGGCAATTGACAACAATGAATCTGATCAATCGTAAACTCTACACAAAGATCAAAATCGCCCCTAGTCTATTTTATATTATGTTAATTCAGTTCTACTTGTGTCGAACTACAAACTCCGATCAATGTTACTTAGCGGCGTTACGTTAACATATGCGTACTCGGCAGTGCACATAGTTACGTACATTACAACAATAAAAATATAAAAAATACCTACAAATTAGTGCTAGCTGTTTTCCAAGCAACTACAGTGTGTCAGACAAATAAAATAAACGCTACGTTAATAACACACAAACAAATATTTACACAAATTGGTCCCATATACCTTAAATTGACTTGTCAATAAAAAATATTATTTTTGTACTCAGCCTTCAGCAAACTCAGCGTCATCGGACATCGGCAGCCATCTCCCTACTTAAATGATTTTAGTTCATAGCAAACATTTCAACGAAGTAATGTTGATTCCATACAGCTTCCATGATCGACGCTGCCATCTCTCGTGCTGATACAAAAATGTTTGTCAAATTAATACACACTCGATTTCTGTCTACAAAATTCACCTCTTCTTGGTACTCAGTTCTCCAAAAACAGTCTATAGGCGAATTGTCAAAGATACTGGCCCTACAAAATAGTACAGTGACTAGCTATCAAACACTGAATTTATAATACAGTTTGCTAAATAAAATCTGTGTCCTCATGACACACAAAATAAAGGTCAACGTTACGTTCTCAGATGCACAAATAAAAGTCAACGTTACGTCCTCAGACGCACAAATAAAAGTCAATGGTACGTCCTCACACGTACAATAAAAGTCAGTCTTCGTGGCTTCTCACGCCACTTATATATACATCGTTCACTGAGAGCCTATGGAGAGGGAAAGGTAAAAATTGTTTCCATAATAATTGTCTTACAGGTTTGTAATAAACATCATTAAACTCGTAGAAATGCGCAGTTCAAAGTCATGCTAATTTAATCGAGAATCGATCGTAGGGATAATCTGTGTCCATTTTCCCGCCGTAATTCGAGCTCTTGAGCGTGACGCCAGGTGTCCCGCGTTAAAGTAGCATTCTTCTCCTATCGGTTGGCACTCACGTAGACCTAGTGATTTTTCTTACAGCACCCCGCCCTGTAGGAGTGTCTAGTTGATCAATCAGCCTCTCACATTATTGCATTTCTTTTGGCTAGGCGCGAAACAGAACAAGAAAAATACCAAACGCATGTGTCATCTCGCGTCTTCCTATTCTAAGCCAGCCAGCACCTGCGTTCTGATTCATCGGTATGCTGGGTTCCTTTCACAAATTCCACTAGCGATTAAGCTTTGTCTCTCTGCACCCAGGTATATTCTTACTGTCTCCAATCAATATTTATAGTTTCACCATTTCTGTCTGGTTTTCATGTTACTGGTAGAAATATTAAATATTGCAGAAATAAGACATAGAATCATTTATACTATCAGAGTATAAAGGGTTCAGTACTTGACATTAACACTAATACATTGATTCAAACGTTTTTTCCATTGTGCGAAAAACCTTGTGTACTCGTCCTTTCAGAAGCCTTACAGCACCGCCTTCAATTCATTTCACCTCCGGAATGTCTGTAAAACGTTTCCCTATCAGCTCCCTTTCCATCCGGGGAACAAAAGGGAATCACAGGGTGAGAGATCCGGTGAGTTGGGGGGATGAGGAAGTGGTGTCATGCGGGTTTTCGCCAAAATATCACGCACAGAAATGGCTATGTGAGCTGGAGCGTTGTCATACTGGAAGAACCAGTCCCCACTCCGCCACAAATCGGGCTGTTAAAAACGAACACACTTGCGCAAACGCCTCTAAACACTCAGGTAGAAGACTTGATTCACCGTTTGATCCTTAAGGACGTACTCTGATTGAACATTGCCGCGAACGTTGGAAGAACATTAATAGGTTCTCCTCGTTGCGAAGTGGCTAGCATTCTTGGCTGTCACTGCGCAGGCCCGTATTCGATTCCCGGCTCTACCAAGGAATGTAATTCTAGTCTTAGGGCAGGAACGGGGTACACTCAGACTCGTTAGGCACAACTGAGAAGAGGCGGGTTCGATTCCTACCTTAGCCATCCTGTAAGTGGTTTTGAGTGGTTTCCTACTTCTACTCCAGGCAAATGCCGGGATGGTACCTGACGCAAGGTCACGGCGGCTTCCTATTCATACCCTACATCAATTACGAACACACACACTAGTACAGACATTACAGTGACACAGGTTATCAGAGAAATTCTTCACATACACAAATACATGGGGCTACATGATCACGATAACGCAAAGCCCCTAGAGGGACAACAACAACTACGTTTGAATTACACGATTTTATAAGTAATGCTCACATCTTGATGTGTGTATTTTTGAGGCTGTTGTATATATTACGCCGAAATTTAATTTAGTATTGTATAATTTATGAGTTGAAAAACCAATGGTTTGAAGGTAGACATACTTCGTCATTCCAATCGCCATAGATTTATTCTTGTTTCAGTATTGTATTTTGAGGAAATGGAGAAAAGAATGCTGATTACCGCTTTCGATCGGTTTAATTTTAGTAGGCCTACTTACTTTTAACACCACTTGAATTACATTGAAGTGGGAGGGGGGACGGTACACCTCCACGTCTTTTAGCGGCTTTATGAAGTTCATGAGAGACTAATCTTTCCTGCATCATTCGATGGATGATCAAGGGACATTCTCAACAAGAAGTTAACATCATCATGCAAGGTAATATAATCACAAATAGAGGAAGAAACTTATTTATACAGACGGTTATGATCTGGTGGGAACCATTTGGAACAGCTGTGGAATTAGGAGGCACTGGAAGACATTAACGAAGATTAGCCAAGAACAGAGGGGCAGAGTGGAATAAGGGCACGTTCTAACTTCACTAAGTATTGAGGAAAAGGGATCTCACTGGCTATTATTTTTTGAATAATCGCTTATATAAGATGTACAACATTCATTCTTGGCAGGATAATTCAGCAATATTAGCTATCTAAATGCAATTAATGTGATATTGTGGTTATGTAAACTTAGGTGATTGCTGGATGTTCCTGTTCTGACGTCCACTTCACTTCACTCCACTCCACACTGTGAAGTCTACACAACCACATTTTTAACTCACTTATATTTTAGTGTTTGTTCAAGAGATTAACCTAACTAACCAACTACAAGAGTTCATAGTGTAAATAAGAAATTTGAAAAGTAACGGTTACTAACAAAATAGTTCCGAACCCAATCACATCAAAAGCTTGCCACGGCAGAAGTTAACGATTCAAAGGGTTTTCAGACTTAAACACATAACAAGTACTAACAACAACAGAAGTAATAGACTAACGGAACATAAGAACAATTGCTTTTTAAGAATTTGACTCGTTACAATATTTAACTAAAATCGTCTGTAGCTTTCGTAATAATTGAAGGAAGGAAGGAAGGAAGGAAGGAAGGAAGGAAGGAAGGAAGGAAGGAAGCTTTTAGTTTTACGTGACCGTTAATCATGCGATCATGAGCCACGGGACCTCTTTTTTACGAGGAATCCGAACCACAGGCCATGGCATTTCACTTCGAAAATTTAAAATGCATTGACCGGGAATCCGTAATAATTGTAAAGACTGTTGTACATAAGTTGTTACGAGAACGGGGTTGCATCATTCTCTCTCGCGTGACTCACAGCCGCCTGAGGCTACCTGTGGTCTCTGTCGGCCGGCTACTTGCGCAGCGGGAACAAAGACATGGTCTGGAATGTTCCCGGCGTACCTGGTGATGTATCTCTCGGGAGGAGCCGTGAACTCTCCTACTCTGGAAACGTCCATTGAGTCACCACCCTCCCTATATAAAGCGGCCTCACCAGCGAGGGATGGGCTGAGTTTTTGAGCTAGTGCGTGTTTTTACCTGTGCGATAGTAGTGTGGCGACGTGACGTGCGAATTTACGAAACCCAAGTGAGGCTGATACTCCAGACAGCGAGGCAGTGTGAATCATACGGAGACACTGAGTTTTGAGGAGTGTATACTTACCTAGTGCGACAGAGATATTGCGGTGAATTGCGAAACGCAGTGGGCTGTTCCCTAGCCAGCGGACAGCGAAGCAGTGTGTAGGGGTGAGTGACTGGCTAATGTAAATAGCTGTAGTTTGTGTACAAGGCAGAGTTGCAGGTATTAATAGCGAGGACAGTATTGTGAAAGTAGGCTAAGTGTCGAAGCTATAGTGACTAGTAGTGTCTTATGAAGTGAGATTCAGTGCTAATTGTGTGGTGTATTTTCCTGGCCTGCAATAAAGCTAATATTTCATTAAAGGAACAATTGTGTTTTGCTTTCACCCACCGTAATCCAATTAACGAACTTGCCACTAGGTGCAAAACGTATCAACTGGTGTCAGAAGCGGTATTACGAACTCAAGCACAAGCACAACACCGGAAGGTCCTGATTTCAAAACCCGAGCAGGTCATTTTACCACATTTCTCTAATTTTTCTGTGAGTGCATGCCCTTTACAAGATAAACAATTAAAATGGAAGCGCAATTGGCAGCATTGCTAGAAAAGTTAAGTGGCATGGAAACCAAGATGGAAGACGGCCAGAAGAATTTAACCAAGGACCTAACATCCTAATTTGAAGACGGCCAGAAGAATTTAGCCAAGGACCTGAAGAAGATAGAGGACGGCCAGAAGAAGATGGAAGACGGTCAGAACAAGTTAGCACAAGACTTGAAGAAATTGGAACAGGGTCTGCGGGAGGAAGTCAGTACCGTCTGCCAGGGCCTACGTGAGGAAGTGACGGCAGTAGAAAAGAAGTTCGACGCCTTACAGCAGGAATTCGCCGAGCTGGGCCAGCGCCCGCCGACAGGGGGGGTTGAGAGAATCAAAGATCTACAAGAGGAAGTTGCCGAGCTGCGCCAACGCCCGCCCACAGTTACACCGGGAATATCAGGAACGGGACAGAGCAGAGTGACGCCCCCAACCTTCGACGGAAAGGTCCCGTGGAGCACCTACTTATGTTAGTTCAAGGCAGTTTGTTCAATAAACAACTGGAACAGCACGGAAAAGGCTACAGCTCTCATTGTAGCGCTGAGGGGGGACGCCCTTAACGTCCTTCAGGCCATCCCGACTGGATCCCAGGACTACGCTTCACTAATCGCCCATATGGAGTCCCGATATGGAGATAGCCATCTTCAGCAGGCCTACCAGATTCAGCTCCGGACCCGGGTACAAAAGAACGCAGAAACCCTGCAGGAGTTCGAGACGGACATCGCATGCCTCGTAAGGCTCTCATATCCAACAGCGCCGGCCGACTTTCTGGAACAGATTGCGACGCAGACCTTCACCGTCGGGCTACGGGACTCGGATACTCATCAGGTGCTGCGACCCGCACGCAATAAGACCCTGGCAGATGCGCTGAGCCACGCACTTGAGTTCGAGACGGCAAAGCAGGCATCTAGAATGCGCGCGCGGGTGCGTCAGGTGGACGTCGACGAACTAGCCAAAACCAACGAGACCAGGCCCTTGGCCGATGAATTGATGGAGGCACTATGCCGTTTCTTCGATAGTCGCGGCACCACCAACAACGACACAACCGGAAGACACCTGTAGAGGTGGCCCGGAAGAGGACTACCAACCTGCTGGGCTTGCGGTAAGAAAGGCCATCTGAGCAAGGACTGCGGTGATCGCCGCCGCCGAGGGTATCCGGCGGGAAATCCGTCGTCTGAAAACTGCGCGGCCCAGGGAAACGAGTATTAGCCAGCCTTGGGGGGCAAAGGTTGGCTTGCGACAGTCGTCAAGCCCCGGCAGTCCAAGTTCGTGTGACGAAGTTACGGAGGGACAATAGCAGCCTGATGGTCGACGGAGTCGTCAACGGAGTGAGCTGGCCCATGCTAATCGACACGGGAGCGTCGAGGACCATCGTCAATCGCACCGTGATCCCGAAGTGGAGAGTGCAACCCACACAAAGGAACCTCCAGCTAATAACCGCGACTGGAGAGACCGCACCGGTGCATGGCGAAGCATCACTGGAGTTCGTCATTGGTTGGCGGGCGGTGAAGCTTCCAGCGCTCGTGGCCGATGTAGCAAACGATGTGATCGTCGGACTAGACTTCCTGGAACAGAACAACATCATCTTGGACATGAGCACCGACACTCTCCGCTACGGAGGTGAAGAACTTTTTTGCAACCAGCACACGAGGCCGTCACCGCACGACGAGTAAGGCTGAGAGAGGACGTCATCGTTCCCGCCAGGACGGAGGTCAGGGCTGCCGTAATTGTCGACGGAACTGCTGAGGGAGTGACAGCTGTCATCGAGCCAAAATATGAGGACATCCACACAAAAGGTTTGCTAATTGCCAAGACCCTCATCAACACGACGTATTGGCCGTACGTCCGCCTGTCCAACCTGAACGACTACGACATTACGGTTCACCGGGACACCAGCCTAGGAGTCTGCGAGCCCTGGATTGCCCGCAACACAGACACGATGGACGGACACCTGCAGACGGTCAACCGAAGAAGACGAGCCCTGCCAGAAGAACTACATAAGCTGTACCAAGGATCCCAGGACCATCTAGACGAGGAACAATCACGCCAACTTCGGGACCTGCTACGTGAATTCCAGGATGTCTTCTCCGTCGGGAGCAAAGACTTCGGCAGGACAAGCATGGTCCAGCACAGAATTGACGTTGGGGACAGCGCACCGATTAGGGCCCAATTCCGACGTGTCCCGCTCGCCAAGCAAGCCGAAGTCGACCGGATGGTAGATGAAATGAAGGAGCAGGGGGTGATTGAGCCATCACATAGTCCTTGTTGTTCTCCGGTCGTGCTAGTGAAGAAGAAAAAGGACGGTTCCACCAGGTTCTGCGTGGACTACAGGCGGGTGAATTACGTCACGAAGAAGGACAACTACCCTCTACCTCGGATCGAAGACACTCTGGACACTATATCAGGGTCAAGATGGTTCTCCACCTTGGATTTGAAGAGTGGCTACTGGCAGGTGGAGGTCAACCCTAAGGACCGCGAGAAAACGGCGTTCTCTGTGGGCAGCGGACTCTGGCAGTTCACCGTCATGCCATTCGGTTTGTGCAACGCCCCTGCAACCTTCGAAAGGCTAATGGAGTCCATCCTGAGGGTGACTACACTGGAAGACTTGTCTGGTCTACCTAGACGACGTTATCGTTACGGGCTGCCCAGCTGAAGTTGAGCCTCAAGAAGTGTCAGCTCTTCCAGAAGCAGGTCCAGTACCTTGGGCTTATCTTCTCCGAGGAAGGGGTGCGTACCGACCCAGAGAAGACCGCAGCTGTGAGGGAGTGGCCAGTTCCGAAGGACAAGTCCCAACTTCGAAGCTTCCTGGGACTCAGCACATATTACCGTCGCTTCGTGAGAGGATTCGCCGACATCGCCAAACCACTGCATCGACTGACCGAGAAGGAACAACACCCCACGTGGACAGCAGAATGCCACAATGCCTTCGAACAACTCAAGCAGGCTCTGTGCACCGCACCTATTCGGGCCTACCACAGACCTGGAACAAGGTTCATCGTCGATACCGATGCCAGCGACTTTGGTATAGGGGGAGTCCTGTCGCAAGTAGTGGACGGCGAGGAGAGAGTAGTGGCATATTTCAGCAAGGCCTTATCAAAGCCAGAGAGAAACTACTGCGTCACCAGGAAGGAACTGCTCGCCATCATGAAGACCATTGAACACTTCCACAAGTACCTATACGGGCAAGAATTTCTCATCAGGACCGACCATGCATCCCGGTGGTGGCTCATGAACTTCAAGCAGCCCGAGGGTCAACTCGTGCGGTGGTTAGAGAGGCTCCAACAGTACAACTTTGAGATCCAGCACAGGAAAGGCCAACTGCATTCTAACACCGACGCCCTGTCACGAAGACCGTGCCCCGAAGACTGCACCTTCTGTGCCAGAAGGGAGGAGAACACCGCGATACAGTGCCGAAGGACTACCGTGGAACTTCAAGGGAGCTGGAGCCGCGAATATTTCACGCGGGCACAAGCGGAAGATAATGACCTGCGACTGATAGCCGAATAGAAGAGGGCCTGTGTCCCCAGACCCGGGTGGAACATTGTGAGTGACTGCAACCCAAAGTTTAAGTCCTACTGGGCGCAGTGGGACTCACTGGTTGTGAGGGATGGCCTCTTATGCCGTATCTGGGAGAGCACCGACGGGAAGACATCTCGGGAACAAGTCGTCGTTCCAAAGGCTATGACGGAGGAAGTCCTGAAGGAAGTCCATGGAGGATCATCTGGTGGACACCTAGGGATAAGGAAGACCCTGGAGAAGCTGAGAGAGCGGTTCTACTGGATCGGATGCCGAACTGACGTGGAGAACCACTGCGCGAGGTGCCACGATTGCGCAGCCAGCGAGGGCCCAGGACGAAGACGACGGGGTCCACTGAAGACCTACAACGTGGGTGGTCCCATGGAGAGAGTGGCCATCGATGTTGCTGGGCCATTCCCGTTAAGCGAGGCAGGGAACCGCTACATATTGGTCGTCAGCGACTACTTCACCAAATGGCCGGAGGCGTATGCGCTCCCTAACCAAGAAGCCGCGATGATCACAGAGACCCTGGTGAAGGAATTCGTCAGCCGGTACGGAGTACCCCTGGAGCTGCACTCCGACCAAGGGAGGAACTTCGAGTCGCAGGTGTTCCAGAACCTATGCCAGCTGCTGGGAATCCGGAAGACAAGGACGACGCCGCTACACCCTCAGTCCGACGGGATGGTAGAGCGATTCAATCGCACCATCGAGAACCATCTCCGAATAGTCGTCAGCGAGCACCAGAGAGATTGGGACAGACATCTTCCTCTATTTCTCCTGGCCTACCGCGCCGCCGTGCATGAAGCCACCGGGTGCACACCAGCCCGGGCCATGTTTGGGAGGGATCTCCGTCTACCTGTCGACCTTGCCTTCGGCCGAGCTGGGGACGATCCGGTCCCGCTAAGCCTGTATTGTCAAGAACTGGTCGACCGCAAGGAGGAGACTGCGGATCGAGACCGACCGAATGAAGACCCGATACGACCAGAAGACGGATGCCGGCGGATTCCACGAGGACGACCTGGTCTGGCTCTTCAACCCATTACGGAGAAAAGGCTTGTCACCTAAATTGCAGAAGTCCTGGGAGGGCCCGTACCGAGTGAAACGGATCAACGATGTCGTCTACAGGATCCAGCGGAGCCCGAGGGCGAAGATGAAGATCGTGCATCGAGATCGCCTGGAAGCCTACGGAGGGACACAGACGGACCAATGACTGATCGGGACGATCAGCCTTCTTAGGAAGGGGGTGGTGTTACGGTTTAATTAAAATCTTCTGTAGCTTTCGTAATAATTGAAGGAAGGAAGGAAGCTTTTAGTTTTACGTGACCGTTAATCATGCGATCCTGAGCCACGGGACCTCCTTTTTACGTGGAATCCGAACCACAGACCATGGCATTTCACTTCGAAAATCTGACATGCATTGACCGGGAATCCGTAATAATTGTAAAGACTGTTGTAAATAAGTGTTATATAAGAATCCACCGAACCTAAATTAAGTCTAAGTGAACAGAATATGATGATGTTCGCGTAACGAACGAAACTAGTCATGTAATAAATCCCCCTATTTGTGTGAGAAGTGTTTCAATACGTGTATAAATAATTAAAGTATTTATGTTCGACCCTGACTATTATATGTCAGAAAACTGTACTATAATGAGGCTCGTTATAGTACAAGTTTTCATTAAGGTACACTTTTTTTCAACCAATCAGAGCTCAAGCTGTATGATGTGTGACTAATTAGGTACTTGATAGCTTCGCACTTGAACACAGAATTCAACATGCCGGATTACATGATTTGAAAGGTGACAATGTAAAAGATATCCAATCAACCATTGCAATGGCAAACACAAAGACAAAATCACCGTCATGGAAAGTGCACCGTCCCATATCTTCGCGTAAATAAACTGGCGAATATGAGAAAAGAAATAGCACTGTGCCTTAATATCCCCAACCCCAATTTCTACACAGGGCATTCTTTCATACGGCAGGCTGTAAAGAAACATATGGCTTTGCCACGCAGACAGAGCGCATGCGTGGTGCGTGGGTCAGTGAGCTTGGGAAGCAAAGAGAGCAAACTCGGTGCTTGCACTCCGATCACTAAATTCAAGTGACTGAATCTCGACAGATATTTATGAATATTTCTGTTCGAACATAAAATTAAATGAAACAAAGTTATAATTATCGTCGAACATAATCAGGCATATGCAACTCGCCTATAATGGTAATTAAGACACTCGTATGAAAATTATGAAACTCGCTTACGCTCGTTTCATAAACATACTCGTGTCTTAATTATTGCCATTATAGGCTCGTTGCATAATGTACTATTATTTCAAGCACTAGGTGATCAAATGAATTGTTTCTCCCCGCCCAGTCAAAATGGGTACACTCGTGTTGACCGACCGAAAGCGATTATATTAACAGATTTCTTAGAGCAACACTGAAATAATGGCTTCTAATATTTGTATGTTTCGGTTTTAGGATTGTCTCTTTAATTCTTTAGGTCATAGTTAGTTAGGCCTAAGTACTGTAGATATCACACGATCACTTTGCCAGTGCATAACTGCAGCTGATGGAACCAAATCGCTTATTTAATTCAACAATGGCATAACTAGAAATCTGCACTTTTTAAACTTTTACCTCAGTATTGTACTGGAAAATACTCTTTATCGATTGATTAAATCGACACTACTCTATCGCTTTTCGTGGCAACGTGAGACTACAAAATTCGTTGTGGCAGTTTCCGAATATATTGTAATAACACCAAGATTACTGATACTTCTTAGTTGTGTTAGTGTCTGTTACACTCATCTGAAGCAAAGTAATAAATTCCCAATTCAATATGGCGTCAAAACCTTGACAATATTTAATTAAGCTACAGTTTAGTAAATGCCTTTAAATGTTGTATGCAATTTCCCACAAACATCACATTTTGAGTTATGTCAATATTGCAGCAAATGAGCGAAATATTTAGCTACTATTGGGAATTACAATTAATTATAATTTACTCTGTGAGTCATGTCATTGGATGACATACTCCCATAGCAAAATCTGTGTCACGTAAGACATCTAACGTAGTTCAAGTAAACTTCAAACAATGCATGACAAACTACTAAGTCTCGCGGAGATTTAACTACCTGGATGAATTGTGATTGATGAGTATTATTTGGGAATTACCCGCGATCCTCATTGCCACGTCTTAAGCTATCTGTCTGAACATTATTGGCTAAAACGTCGTATTTATCCCGGAGGAGGTGAATGATGACAATATACCCTCAGTTTAATTTTTGTGTGTTATATCTGTTTGCCGTTATTATGGATTGGCGACGAAACTACTGGAGCAAATTGCATGATAATTCGTATGTAAGTAGAAGGCACCCCCGAAATAATATTAGGCTGCAAATTGTTTATGAAAAACAATGGGGTGAAGGGTAAAGAGAAAGTCTGAAATCTCGCCAGTAAGGAAATAGAGCAATCTGTATCCATCGCTTGGCATGACAAGACCTGGTGTTAGAAGAGCTTGGTGATTCATTACTACCGCTAATATGACAATATCACGAGATAACAATGATACCTTCCTGACGTAATTGTGTCAAAACCCAGCTCCCAGGCATGATTCTCAGCAATCAAGCATATAAGAATTAGCTTCACTTCACACGGACCGTGTAGTGCCATACGCACGATACCGGAACTCTGTCTCCGATCAAGAGTTTGGGGATGATCGATTCACTTCAGAACTATTTTATGTTTATTGCTGTCTAATGCCACTGGTATTTCTCGACAAAGGATGTGCTAATATTGATTTCTTGCTATAGATTCAAATGTTAGGAAGTATTTATGTCTTCAAGGAACATCGTGTTAGTGTAATTATTTACTCCACTATTAGCTATTTAGAGCGCAAGGCTGTCCAATATTTTTATTTCATCGTAGGACTTTTCTTTATTCAGTCCCATGGCGTAGCCATGCTCGTTAAATCGTGCACCACGACCGATTGGGCAACTATAGCAAGTCCAGAGATCGTAGGTTCAAATACTGGCGCTGACAGCGGCCATCCTCCTCCTCCCTGTTTTTTCCACACTCCCTTCACACCTTTTCTCAAGTCGCGGGGCACCCACCTTACCTCTGTCCCAAATACAGCTACACGCACTGCTATTTTCAATACGTAAATACAGGTTATCAGACAAACTCAACACACCCAAACATACGGGGCTGATGACCAAGATGTCCTAAGCCCCTAAAATGAATTAACAACAATTTCCTTCTTTACTTCGGTGAAGGGGATGTGGCCTACAAATAGTTCCTTTACTCCATGTGCCCACCAACACAGGTAAACGAAAAGCAAGTCGTTTATATTCGTCACGCCGATGCCTGCCCACGAGCGGCTACTAGCCCGGACTACACTACTGACAGAGCTCGTTAGTGATTGGTCCCTCTCCCATATGGTCTCAACTGCCTCGTGGCTGGCAAGAGATACGAGAGTTCGTTTGCAACCACGTCTGTTTTATTGTGATGGCTGTATTAGTGTGTGCGTTTGCAATTTAGGTTAAGATTGGGAAGGAGACGGCCGTGGTCTTAAGTTAGGATGCATCGCGGCAATTGCCTGGAGTAGAAGTGGGAAACCACGGAAAACAACTTTCAAGAGGCAGTAGGTACATAGATGGTCCACTGTTTGATTGGCTGGAGTCTGCCGGTTTCTTCTTTTTTGTTGGTGGAATATATCTACATTCCGTGTATTTTAAGCTGATTTTGTGCTTTAAATTCCTTGAATTATCCAAATGTTTTCACATTCACAACAAACCTTACACCAAAGAGTCTTTATCCCACTGGAGACTTTTCTAACAGCCAATGAGATATGGGCAGAGTTCAGTCAATCACGGAGTGGATCAGCTCTGTAAAGCCCGACACAGCAGTGTCTTTCGTGACGCAGTTACGCACTTCAGTTCCTGCACACCTCCTCTGACACGTGACACGTCCTGACTCACCGAGTCCCGATGTACCAACATCGTTCATCCTCTGCTTGGACTTGGCCGTGATAACATAATGCTACGCAATGTACTACGCTACCAGCGAATTGTTACCGGTTGCGGAAATCGGAACTAATGCGCTCCGCCCAGCCACACGCCTGCGATAGACATGCATTCGTCACCGGCAAAAACTCATCGCATGCCATTTGTGAGCATCATTCGTGCTGGGTCGTGCGCTGTGCGGTGTGTTCTCATTGTATGACTGTACATGCGCTCCCCGTCTTGCCCCGCAACCACTCGCTGCAGCCATAATGAGGCGAGATGACGTAATGTATACACAACAGCACCGCTCCACGTCTAGCGGTAACAATTCCCTGGTAGGGTAGTAGATGAGAGCTTCGCTCCCCCGTCTCGTCATTGTGCAATGACTTGACAACATTACATTGGCTCCCGAACTCAGCAGCAGCTAGTAACGAAGCAGTTTGCTCTATTTACCTTGGTTTTCTCGCATGCTCTTTCTAGCCTAGTTGAAATCGCAGGTTTTGTGTGTGTTTAAATACTTTGCTCTCGACTGAATACGTCCGTAATATTGATATACCAGTAAACTTCTTGTTGTGTTCTTATCGTAGGCCACGGGTTTGAAAGACACTGACGATCAACGGTCGCAATGCCTCCGGTGCTGTGCAAGTTAATAAGAAAAGCATTACACAGTCAGGCGAGAGAAATAATATCTACTGTGCACAATTTCATGAAACAAGAAGCGAAAAGGGGCGTTGACATACCTATAAATAAACTCCGCAAACGGGCAGTGGTGGCTGCTGGAGTTCCTGAGCGTACAATTAGGGCGATTGTAAGTGAAAGAAAGGTTTTAGGGTCGATGGAAGGTCTCTCTACATCTCTGTCCAAACCTGGTAAAGCAAGATCGCGAGCAGCCACCAAATCTTCAGCGGATAATTTTTATCAAGAAGACGATGTATATATGATTTTGCTTTGCACGAAATAAGAATGTCCATGCTTCGACTGTTACATTCTAAGTTACAACAGGACATACATTTTTAGGCAGTAAAGATAGATTACGACGTCGTTTACGTAAGATGGGATTCATGTGGAGGAAGACACTGAATAAAAGAACAGTTTTGACGGAGAGGCAGGACATTCGTCTGCCAAAAACGAAATACTTAGGGCAAATCAAGCATTATAGAGCACAAACTAAATAAATTCCAGGTTTCCTATTCTTTGGGTATGTCTATTTTTATGTACCGTACTTTTTTTTTTTGTGATGTGCTAACTGATTAGTTTCCTTTAAGGCTTGTTTCTATTATGACAAGACATGTTAATAAAAACATGCACACTGAAAGTGTTTTGTAACAACAATGTTCGTATAATACCACGCTTACATTGCAGAAGTTTTTCCGGGGAGTAATTGATGAGTGAGTGATTAATGATCGATGGGTAAGATCCTCTTTCAAATAATTTTAAAATATACTTAGGGCAAATCAAGGTTTTGTTTTACTTCTCTTTTAACTACTCCGGCTTTTAGAGACGCCAGGATGTCGGAATTTTGCCCCGAAGGGGATTTTTAACGTACCAGTAAATCTACTGAGATGGCTCCCTCGCATTTGCGCACCCTCAAATGCCAGCTGACTGCGCCAGGATTCGACCCTGCAACTTTGGGCAGAGCAAGCGAGAACATTGCCGCTGAGCCACGCTGCCAGCCAATTTTAAAATAACATAAAAAGTGGGCGTAGAATTGTGATTCATGTTTCTATATATTCAGTAAAATGCTGCCTTTCATCCTATTCATATACTGAAACCGTATCCTGCCAAACTATACCCAGCGGTGCGCGTGATATTTCGTTTCGCGTTTAAAAGTGACGCGAGCGATGAGTCTAGCTAGAGCAGTCCCACTCCTCTCACTGTTCAGTGGCCGCGTCTCTCGTCATGCCGCGGCAGAGACTGCTGTGTCGGGCTATACCTAGCCTCTCGTCGTCTGCCTGCGAATAATAGGCCTACAGTGGATATCCGCACCCGCACTGGGCTCTAAACCAAGAGGGACTATGGACATAATTGTTTTGTTCAAGAACATGGGTGGGTACCCGAGGATTTGACATTAGTTACCATCAGGTCATTTGTTTGGAGTGATTTTTGGAGATCAACACTTAGGGTAGTCATTGTTTACACTGGGGTTTCATCCGCGGATCACCGAACATGCTGTTCGTTCATGGAGTGTGCCCGCCTACAATGTTACACAAGGATTTCTTCAAAGAGACACAAAATATTTTAAGTAAATCTTTACCAAAACAAAAGTTTGGTGCTTTTCAGTCGGTCAACACGAATGTACCATGAGATTAATAAATACACTAGGATGACCAGTTTCTAGCGTCAAGCGAACATCATCAGATCCATTACACTTAGGCTATAACATCTATGTTTGAGAATAGAGGTGAACAATATTTACAATATGTACAATTATTTAGTTGCAGTATTGGTAATACAACTGTCGCTGTATGCTAATTGTAGTATATGTAATGTTAGGTGAAATGCTGAAATGGTGATAAAAATCCGGATTTTGTCTGTTTGGGGTGATTATATGGTTATACAAAATCAACTATGGTTATACTGTAATAATACAGGCTGATACTTATCCGGTTGTCTTCCTGACTGGAACTTCGAGCAGTTTCGTGTTCACTCTGGCACCAGTTTTGGTAGACTAACCCGGGTGTTAACTGGACGAAACTGGTTTTTTCCTTTCGCCCCCCTTTGGTTACTACGTGGTTTCTGATGTCAGTGCAATGTTCATTTGTGTGACGTTGCCAAGTCTAGATAGGAAGGTATGTTATTGAATACAGGAAGATCTACAACTATTAAATACCGTGGAACTGTCTTCGCCATGCGTGGACTAAAGAGCCATTCAACTATGCGGTACACGGTCTATTGAAGACATCCCGGCACCTTTAATACTGCCGCGCATACCGGCCTAGGTTTATTGCAGAAAAAAGTACATAATACACGTGATCCAGATAAAATTTACCTATAACCACCGCTATTCCCCCCCCCCCCCCCTCCTTTCTTATCTAGCTTGGCTATATCGCTAAGTTGTGTCTTGTTTCCGATAGGGTGTGTTTTTTAGAAGAGTGAAAAGGGATGAACTCTCCATAAAAGTGTGTTCATTTAGATTGTTGGGATTGTTTCGTTTGGCTAGGTGAATCTCGATTGCTTCCTTTATGTCGAGAGCTCTGCCTTTCTATTTGTGATGAATTATTTTTAGGTCAGTCTCGATTTTAGTAAAGCTGTGCCCCGTGTCACACATATGTTCGCATACGGCTGAATGTGTTCCGTATCTTATCACATTCCTATGTTCATTATAAAGTGTGTCTACTCGTGGCCTAATAACCTTGTTATTGAACACTAAATTAAATATACATGAGAAATTAAATATTAGGTCGTGTTAGATAAATGAGAAAAATACTATGTTATTAATTTTCAATGGTATGAATGTGACATTATAAGACCAATTGCCTAAGTGACATAGACTCACATTTAATATATGATATCCAAATGATTAGGTGCTGTTTCATTTATTATATAATTATTGCTCAGGGATAATGGAAGGCATTATAACAAACCTCACACAGAACTTTCAAAAATATCGAAATGCTTTTCAAAATGATCGTATGTCCAGAAATTTTCAATTGGCATAAAATGGGTAAAGTAATATTCGTTTGACCAAAAACAACAACAACGATGACAAAATAATATTCTTAATAGTTGCCGGTTAAACCTCCAAGAAGTTCACATCTTCTGATATTTTCTTCAGTTCATATTTACTGTCCAGTCTATCTTGTTCAACTACTGTTCTCTTCAAATTTTAACACTATTAAATTTAGTGGACTACTTTGTTACTACTTTTCCATTCATTCAAATTAACCACCTCAAAGGCAAACTTCAATCAACCGAAGTTAGTTAAACAAACGTCACAAGGATGAGATGGTTGCAAACATAGAACTGGAAGACCACTACTGCAATCTATAACGATTTTATTATACTGAGACCGAGATTAACATGACGGTGAGAGTTGCCTGGCTCGCGTTATGGACATGGGAAGTGGATAAGTGGGTGCTCCCTGATGTCTGGCTCGCTGTGTGGACATGGGAAGAGGATGCTCCCTGATGTCTGGCTCGCTGTATGGACATAGAAAGTGGGTGAGTGGGAGCTCCCTGATGTCTGGCTCGCGGTATGGACATGGGAAGTGGGTGAGTGGGTGCTCCCTGATATCTGGCTCGCGGTATGGACATAGAAAGTGGGTGAGTGGGAGCTCCCTGATGTCTGGCTCGCTGTATGGACATGGGAAGTGGGTGAGTGGGTGCTCCCTGATGTCTGGCTCACTGTATGGACATGGGAAGTGGGTGAGTGGGTGCTCCCTGATGTCTGGCTCGCTCTATGGCCATGGAAAGTGGGTGAGTGGGAGCTCCCTGATGTCTGGCTCGCGGTATGGACATGGGAAGTGGGTGAGTGGGTGCTCCCTGATGTCTGGTTCGCGGTTTGGACATGGAAAGGAAGTGGGTGAGTTGGATCTCCCTGATGTCTGGCTAGCGGTATGGACATGGGAAGTGGGTGAATGGGTGCTCCCTGATATCTGGCACGTGGTATGGACATGGGAATTGGGTGCTCCCTGATGTCTGGCTCGCTGTATGGACATGGGAAGTGGGTGAGTGGGTGCTCCCTGATGTCTGGCTTGCGGTATGGACATGGGGGAAGTGGGTGAGTGGGTGCTCTCTGATATCTGGCTCGTGGTATGCACATGGGTAGTGGGTGCTCTCTGATGTCTGGCTCGCTGTATGGACATGGAAAGTGGGTGAGTGGGTGCTCTCTGATATCTGGCTCGTGGTATGCACATGGGAAGTGGGTGCTCCCTGATATCTGGCTTGCGGTATGGACATGGAAAGTGGGTGAGTGGGTGCTCCCTGATATCTGGCTCGTGGTATGGGTATGGGAAGTGGGTGCTCCCTGATGTCTGGCTTGCAGTATGGACATTGGGAGTGGGTGAGTGGGTGCTCCCTGATATCTGGCTCGTGGTATGGATATGGGAAGTGGGTGCTCCCTGATGTCTGGCTTGCGGTATGGACATGGAAAGTGGGTGAGTGGGTGCTCCCTGATATCTGGCTCGTGGTATGGGTATGGGAAGTGGGTGCTCCCTGATGTCTGGCTTGCGGTATGGACATTGGGAGTGGGTGAGTGGGTGCTCCCTGATATCTGGCCCGTGGTATGGATATGGGAAGTGGGTGCTCCCTGATGTCTGGCTCGCTGTATGGACATGGGAAGTGGGTGAGTGGGTCCTCCCTGATATCTGGCTTGCAGTATGGACATGGAAAGTGGGTGAGTGGGTGAGTGGGTGAGTGGGTGAGTGGGTGGGTGCTCCCTGAAAGAACAAGCAAACAAGGAAATTAGAGAAAACAATAAGTAGGAGTAAAAATTTAAGTAGAAATAATTTAAACCCTGAAATTTTCTGATAACATTGCACTCTTAGCCAATTCACCAGAGGTTTAATTGCGTTTTCAAATGGTATGGACTCCGTCTTGAAGAAGTAATTCCTGATGAAAATCAATAAATGTAAAATAAAAATAATGGAATGCTGCAGAAAGAAATCAGAAACCTCTATTGACAATTTGGCTGATGAAAAGCTAAAGGAAGTAGGAGGCTTTTGCTACTTAGGAAGTAATATAACCAGTGATGGACGAAGCAAAGAGGATATGAAAAGTAGGTTGGCTCAGACAATGAAAGCACACCTACAGAAAATAAATCTGTTGACATCAAATATAGATTTAAGTATCAGAAAGTCATTTTTGAAAGCCTTTGTCTGGATCGTGGCACTCCATGTAAGTGAACCTTGGACTGTTGGCGCAGCAGAAAAGATTAGAATAGAAACTTTTGAAATGTGGTGATAAAGGAGAATAATGAACAGATGGTAGATAGAGTGCGAGACTTCGACTGGAGCTCGTTGTATTCTTTCGAAAATGTAGGCCTTGCAGTAGACTTATTTTACAAGTCACTATTTAAATGTTTTGAAACCTGTATTCCAAAAAGAATGCTCATACAAAAATTTAGATATCCAGTTTGGTTTACATATGACATTATACAGCATATAAAACGTAAAAAGAAATGTGCTAGAAAGCGAAAGTTTTCTAGGTATTACGCCGACCGATTTAGACCATTCCGATATGAATTGAAATTCAAAATACAGATAGCTTATAGAAAGTACAATGAAACAATCAATTTTGGACACATGTTAAAAGTAAGAGGGAATCAAGAGCGGGGGGGTTTACTTACATATATAATGAGACCAGTTACGTGTCTGGTAATATCGCCTATAGTTTTGCACAGTGTTTCTCATCGGTGTATACCAAACACTGACTTAAATTATAATTTAGATCATTTGGCTTTGGATAAGTTTCCTGTGTTACCTTCCGTAGATATGCTCAAGATTATTTCCATATCAGTTGATGAGGTGAAAACTGTCATCCGCAAGAAGGTAAAACCTAAGAAGGCAAGCGGTCCTGATGGCATACCACCTTACATAATAAAGGGCTGTGGAGATATATTGGCTAATCAATTTGCATATATTTTATTTTATCATTAAGGACCTCATGCTTTCCAGAAAAATGGAAACTATCGAAAATTACAACAATTTTGAAATCAGGATCTTTCGAAAACATTTCTAATTATCGTCCCGTATCTGTAACTGATGCTATTGCAAATGTAAACGAGCATATACTAGGCTATATTGTAAAATTTATGATCATGTCAAATTGGGCATTTCTGCATTTAAACATGGTGTTATGCCCAAAAGATCTCTTCTTACAAATCGGATGGGGTTTAGTCAAACATTCTACGATACATTGGATGTGAACGGAAGAACTGATATAATTTATATGGATTTTGATATGGCATTTAACAAGGTCGATCATAGAATACTTTTGAGTAAAATGCACCAGTTTGTATTATCAAAACAACTTCTTAAATTGTTGTTTTCATATTTAAAATATCGACGCCAGTTTGTTTCCTTCAAAAGTGAAATTTCTGAACACATTATTAGCTCTTCCGGTGTTCCTCAGGGATCCAATCTGGGCCCTCTTCTATTTTAGTTTTTGTTAATGGTATACCTAATTACCATAGTCACGCCAAATACTTACTCTCTGCTTATGATTTAAAACTTTATAAAATCATAAAAAACATAGAGGATAAGGTAGCCCTACAAAAAAACATAGATTGTGTTGTATTGTTGTGTGATGAGAACAATATATCTCTAAATGTGAAGAAAAGTAAGTGCATGCCAGATTCCAAAAAGGAAAAATGGAATTTGTGAACCCGTGTCATTATATACTAAATGTTGAATTAGAAATAGTATCAACATTTAAGGATTTAGGAGTAATGTACAGTATCTAAATATATTTTGCAGCCAAGTGGACATAATGGACGGTTACAAGATGTGCTTACAAATAATTATTACAGGTAGACTAATCTTTACTGCATGATGTTATGTGGTATTTGGCGCAGGGGTTATTGCACAGGGAGCATATGCATTCTTCATTCCGTTCATGGTATTTAACATTTCTACAAATCTTGTGGGGGAAACTGTGGATGGATAGTCTTGTTATCACTTGTCTCATCTTCTGGTTCTCGTTTCTCCAACTTCTGTCCACCATTGCTTCTGTTGCGTAGAATTCGAGCGGGATTTCGTTCTGCTTCTGATGTCTTATCTCGAGCAGTTTCTTCATATGCTTGGTAGATGGCAGTTGTAGTCTTAATCTGAGATCTTCGATGTAGTATGTTTATTTTGTTAGGACATATGCCAGCCTGGACGGGGACATTCTTGCAATTCCTAGCACCCTTTTCAGGAGAGAAGTAATATTTGAAAATAAATTAACGTTCTACAGTCATATAATAAAAATATCGAACGACGCCAACCAGACGCTTGGGCTCATAATAAAACATTCTAAATTATTTATTCATCCTTCAACACTAATCGAGTAATTCACGAGACTTGTGAGTAGTAAATTGGAATATCCATCGGTAATTTGGGATCGAAATCCAAAGGAAAAAGAAATGTATTCTATAGAGGTTGTGCAAAACAAATTCTTAAGGTATATGTATTACAGGACATTAAATATACTTTGTCCTTACGATACATCAACGCAACTGTTAAGACATGTTATCAACTTCACATCACTGAAGAGTATAGGGCTGCTTATTTCATTGCAAACATTGAGGAAAATATTAACATAGAAATATGATTCTCTAGAATTAATGAATTTTCTCTCTTTTTACGTTCCACGCGTTAGATCGCGAAGCTATAAATTATTTCACATTCAAAGGTCAAATACTTCCCACCACTTAAATTCACCATTCATGAAAATAATAACCAACTACAATAAATCTGTTACAGTCATAGATAAATTTATTGAAACAGGCGTGTTTTCAATAACAAACTAAAAGTTATTGTGTCTAAATTATATGCTGTACCTCTTTTATTTGGTACTGTCCATGCCTCGTCAACGTGTTTTTGGTTATGTTTTGTATTATTTTTATTTCGCTTTATTCATATGATTTAAGTTTTATTATTTTGTAGTTTTATTTTTTCCCTTGTCTTTTCGTAAAAAATATGTTTTGCTTTTTATTATTTTTTTTAGTTCGTATTGTTCATAACTAGGCATTGGCTAATTATGTTTTTAATTTTTTATTATTTTTAGTTTTAATTCTTTTCTCTTTGCTTGTCTTTTCCTAAAATTATTATTTAGATTTAAAATCATATACTTTGTATTTGTGTCAAGAAGGTACTGAATTGGATTTATGATCGGTGTACTTTCATAAATAAATAAATAAATAGAGTAACAAATGAGAGGTTTTGCAACGAATGGGGGAAGGGAGAAATATCTGGGAACTGTTAATGAAGAGAAGATATAGTTTGGTAGAACACATACTAAGACACCCAGGAATAGCAAATTTAGGACAAGAACTGTAGGGGTAGTCAAGGTTAGAATATGTTAAACAGATTGCCTCGAATGTAAGGTGTGGTTACTATGTAGAGATGACCGATCAACTCAGGACTGGGAGGCATGGAGGGCTGCATCAAACCAGTTCAAAGACTGAGGACTCAAACAACAACAACAACAACAACAACAAAATTAACAAACATCCGAGTGCAGTGAAACTTTACATGGTAAACCTTTATACATAGTTTAATACACTGGTGTCTAATATATATCAATTTTATGAGAAATTCAGTATGGTGGCTGCGCGAAATTTAAAAGGCCATTTTTAGCGATCGAAGTGAAAGTAGGATAATGAACTATCATTATTAACTGCCGGTATATGATTCTATGGCCTACATATAAAACAATGGAAGATGCCAGCCATGGGCAATATTTCAGCAGTTCTCACCGTATGCTAAGCTATGAATAAATATACGCTGTGCCAAGTTTCACTCATCTCCGACGGTTAGATGGATAGAAAAGTAATTTTAAAAATTTGAATATCGCATGGGCGCCATGATATTTTCGATTTTATCAGGTTCTTGAAAGTTACATGTATAGTATGTACAGTATTATTAGTCCTCTGTCACCATACAATATGTCAGTTTGACTGTTGTTATAGTTTGTGAGACATTGAGAACAGAGTTAACTGACTGTGAGTTATCGTATCTTTCACACATTGTGAAAAATTCGTGATTTACGTTAAAACCAAAAAGGAGTTGCTGTTGTTGATGTTGATTTTAGAGGCTTTGCGACATTGTTGTCATCTAGCCCCATGTACTGGAGTGCGTGCTGAATCGGTCTGATAACTTGTGTCTTTGTAATGCCTGTACTGTACCCGATTGTCATCGTGTGGACCATGTGTTCGTATCCCAACTAACTCACGGTCTTTCGAGGTATGGGACGTTCCTGCCCACCATACGACCACATGCTCAGGATTTGAGTCTACCAGGTAACTACTCTACAGGAAATACACAACATTTTCCTAAAGGTAACACATTTACTGGTCTAAAATCAATGGCTACACAACAAATACAAAACAAAGGACAATTTACATTTAATTCCCACAAATAAAATAGGGTTGTTCTGTGAGCTTTCTTCGTAAAATAGTGCTGCACTGCACTCAAATCTAATTCTAACATCCTGTCAATGATATTTTCAGACTTCCATGGGTTTCCATAGTGTTCAACAACTAACACAACTTTAGTTAATGGGAGTATCATAACACAAAAACCACATATCCCATAACAATAATACTAATAAAACATTATTCCATTTCTTATGGCATTTACCTTGATTAACATGAATTCATTATTTTCTGCAATCATTAACAGATATTTGTTGTGTTGCGTGAATCGTCTTCCCTCCTTCCATGCATATGAACGCCTTAGGAAAAGTGGTACTTAATTTTATAGTTTCACCATATAACGATTTTCTGGGTCTTGTCGGGCTTATCATTGTTACAAATGTGTCATGTTCTGGGAAAAACACATACCCGTCTGCATAAATTAGCAGGAATGGCAAAATGCACTCTAAAAGAAGATGCCTACATTATTTTGGTTCAGCTTTTCTCCTCAGAGAATAATTGAGCCAAATATTATCTGATTTCTATGATTCAACAACGTGTGTGAGTTGCAACCCACCGTTCAATTCACTTGGCATCATCAAAATAATCATATCTTACTTGCATATTTAAATATCGAGATTTCTCAGTGTCCTAGTGTGACTAATTTACAAGGGACCGGTCGGACGACCTTCCTCCCCCTTAGCAGGCAAATAAATTCGTTCCAGCCGGCTCTCCAAGATGGCCGCTACAGAAATGGTCTACCATTCCCCTCTCCCTCACTCTGTCAAGATCAAGGTCAGGTTTGTTTACAAAGTGCAGACTAGAGTAACACTGAGTGTGGCTCCTAAATAATTGAGTCAATTTAAATATTTAACATCTATCCTTATAGTGTCTTGGGCTCAAACTGGCTCCTTAATTAACATTCATGGCTGGGGTGGCATTCTAGTGATAGTCTTGCCGTTCTATGGTGACGACTAGTGGCTTTTAGACGCGCATCATAGTGAAAATCCAATGACTTTCACCAGCAGCTGTCAATAAAATATAAGGAAACCTGCGTTCCTAAACGACGAATATGATCCTCACCTCACAGGGGGGGTCATTAACACACACATGCTCACAGCGTCTCGACGGACGTCAATAGTGGCATAATTCAAGCAAGCGTTGGATACAGACAGACTCTGTCCAATTCGCTGCGACATAATACAGTATGCACAAGGGCGATACTACTCGTAGATTTGGCCAACTTCTCACCTAACGTGCAAGCTATACTAGTTGTCCCCGCTATATTTATTACGTAAATCACTGGATTCTACGTTAATTCTGCACGCTTACAAGCGGCTCAAACAATACTTCACATATATGACTCCATTATTAAGGCACCCGCGTTCTCTGTCATACCACTTAAGCCAAAGCTTTACATAGCTCCTAACACAAATGTATCAAAAATTACTGGCTTACTTTACTTGAATGGTCCTCAAACAATAATCCTAAGGATTGACCATATCAAATATTCATTCATATTTCACTGACACTGAAAAAGCTCTCGTATTTCTTTATATTTCACGTTATACTCTCACTGTTTACCAAATACAGTATCTTTACATTAGACATGACACTATTTGAACACTATTTAGGCCAAAAATGCCTATTACTTTACTGTTTGCCGACCCATAATATTATGTATTATTATCATTTAACGTTACCGTTACATCCATCACTATTCTTGCCTGAATGGCCTTAAACAAATCACCTTCCAAGCCATATTTTATTCAAGACGAGTGGTGAAAACTCGTTCAGTAAGTGACTATTACATCTTACTCAAAGTGATAAATCGTTACATGGTGAACTACTTAGTTATAATTACATTATAAAAAAATGGGTACTCACTTTTTTCCTCTTTGCTGGATAGTGCCAGCGCCTCAGCTGTAGCGCTACCATGACGCTTGACTTAAGCCATCATGTTATCCTTGACACAACACTTAGATTCATACACTTTCCACATGATACACATATTTTTTATCAGTGGTTTTTATCATTGCAATACACTGCATATTAATCACTATACACATGAACACTTTAAAACACTATTTCACAATTTATATACATTTATCCACTACTTCACATGTTGATCCTTAAATTGGACTTCTCCTACGCCTGATCTCAGAGATGCGCTGCAATTATGACAACCGCTGGTCTCCGTGACAATCTAACAGCGTTTTACGGACGTTCAATCCTCGTTCCCTGCAAACTTGTTCAGCTCACTATCCAAATTAGGTGGCAATGATTTCCAAGCTCCCATCATTGTATTGTTTCTGATGATGCTGTCATATATAATTCTGACAATACCTCCCGGTATCAGAACTGTTCAAAAACATTAAGTTCCTTTTCGCTGTGGCGATTTTATATTTGCGTCAGATAATATGTAAATATCTGTAATACTTTACTTTCGACGCACTTCATGATTATTTACGAAGCATTATAACTTGCTTCTATTGTTCTCCAACGACGGCGCGTTGATACTTTAACATTTGGCGCGCTACTAGCAACGTCTTAGTTACGTGTGTACTGTAGAAGACTGGTGACGAACTGGTGACGAACTGCAGAAGACTTGTGATGAACTTAGAAGAAGACTCTTGGCTTGCCTCGCTCCCCCTATATAAAGGATTCTTGTACGAAATAGTCCACTGGACACATGAGAGCGACTCCTTTCTTGAAATAATGCCTCTTCAGCCGAAAAGACATCTACATCTTGTTTATTTAGGTGTGGAGGTTTCAAAAACATTCGCGTGCCGGCGATCGCTTCGGCCAATTAATTACAATTAATTGCCTTAGTTCAGCGCGTGGGCACGCTATCATGGTACTTCCCCGTTGACTGGTCACTAAGTCAATGCTCTTGAGCGTAGGGTAGGTTGTGATGCATTCATTTGGAGATAAAGGCCTTAATTTAGGTGAAAAACCATTCCTAAATTACCTCTCCGTGAATATATTCACCTGGGTGTATATTTCAATGCATTTCAATGCTCCATTTAGCTGTAATCAATTAATTTCCATGTGCAGTCGATCCCGCCATAGCTTGCACCGTTGTCAAGCGGTGGATACCCGAGTCATTAATTCTGAGCTGTCTCTCCGCTCCAGACGTAAGTAGTTCGGTAGGCGCCTAGACTACTCCGCCCACTTGCTAAGGGTCATTTGTAAAACTTCAAACTGGCCTTCTCTCACTTTCGTATGCTCTGAAAATGTATATTTCCTTGCATTTGGCTACAGTTCTTCCCTTAAATTGCTATGATATTCACCTATAGATCGTGAAATCACGCTACATTCTTATATGTCAGTATACCTCTCATTGCTCTTTGGGTTCCCAATATATTGCTCCCCCGCAGAGATCAATGGTTCGACTCTAGGCATAACCATGTGCCTGGTCTTTTCTGATGAGACCTGAGTTCGATGCCAGACTGCCGTGGCCAGTTGGGCACAGTACAAATGTGTCTATTTTGAATTGGGTCTAGGATTTAGGTAGGAGGCGGCCGTGGTTTTATGTTAGAAACCATCCCGTCATTTTCCTGGAGTCCAAGTGGAATACCACGGAAACCACTTCTAGATTGGCTGAGGTGGGAATCGAACCTACTTAATATCAGTTTTTCCTCCTGAGGCTGAGTTTATCCTGTTCCTAGCCTCAGACCAGAATTAAATTTCATGGCAGAGCTGTGAATCTCTCAGGAATTTAGGGGTGACTGCCAAGTATACTAGCCACCACACCACATAGTAGCATTATCAGGCAAGCAAACAATGACTTTGTTCCACTGTCCGATATGGAGAATAGGAAAATATATGAATGAACTAAGTTACGACTGTTTCTACGGTTGAGTGAAACAAATTCTTAAGGGAGGGGGGATTTTCTCAAGTAGTTGACTTCCCAACTAGAGGCAATAATACCTTAGATATTATCTCGTAAGGCCTGTAGAGCTGTATATTAACTGTCTGAAAGTACCGGGAATTAGTGACCATTCTGGGGTTGAATTAAATATTAGATACGGTGACATTACAAAATTAGACTCTGATGTAGCAAATAAGATCATATTCCAGTATCGCAGGGCGGATCAGGGCAAATTTCAGGGGTATTTGAATGAGCTATTTGTAGGATGGGCATCGGAAGGAAATCACATTAATATCCTGTGGATTAACTTTTTGAAAATTTTAAACAGCGCTATTGATAAATTTGTTCCATTTAAATTACTGAAACAAAACCCAGATCCTGAGTATTACACACGGGAAATCAGGAGTCTTAAACGGAAAATTAGGAAATTATACAATAAAAGACATGATAGTGACAAGTACATGTTGAAATGTAAGTCCTTATCAAGAGAGCTCGTCTTAAAAAGGAGGGCTGCTCATGACAATTATATGCAAGGTTTACTTGGTTCGGGAGGCGATGGTTGGAAAAAATTGTACAGTTATGTTAGGACAAGAAAGGGAAATTCAAATAATTTGTCGATGATAATGTCCGGTGACGGTAAATTAATTACTGAGAAGCAGGCCATTGCTAATGAATTAAATGTCTTTTATGGTAGTGTGTTCAATAAATCTAATAGCTGTGTGTTGGGCCTTAACGGTGAATCTGGGGCTCCACTTCTCCAAATAAACCAGTCAGCAATTGTAAAGCTAATACAAAAATTACCTTACAATATATCGAAGGGTCCTGATAATACAATGTGTCCATAAACAATGCGTAAATCCCGGATGACTGGAAAAGAGCTACGGTAGTCCCAATATTTAAGGGAGAGAGCAGACTTGAATTGGGCAACTACAGGCCGGTTAGTCTTACGTCCATCGTTTGTAAACAGATGGAGCATCTCATTTGCGACTACTTGAGGGAACAGTGGGAAACATTATCATGGTTTAATGATAGGCAACATGTATTTTGGAAAGGTTACTCATGCGAGAGTCAGATGCTATCAATTTTTCAAGATATTAGCGAATCGTTAGACGATGGAGTTTCAGTCGACGCCGTAGTTATAGATTTTGCGAAGGCATTTGATGTCGTGCCGCATGACATGCTACTCCATAAATTAGCTTCGACGAAGATTGATAGAATAGTAATTTTAAGGATCCAAGAAATTTTGACGGGTCGTTCTCAGTAAGTGAAAGTTGAAGGCCGATTCTCGGATGAAATTACCGTAACGTCGGGTATCCCTCAGGGCAGCGTAATCGGAACTTTGTTATTTTTGGCGTTTATAAATGACTTCCCAAATGGGATTCGCAGTGACTGTTGATTGTTTGCGGATGATTGTGTAATATATCGAAAGATACATGACTCACAAGACATTGCAGTACTTCAAAATGACCTGAACCTGGTCTATAAGTGGGCGATTGAAAAAATAAAATAAACACAAGAAAATTTAGTCTAATAAAAATAGGGAAAGTGCGAAGGCAAGATTTTCAATATAACATTGGCTCGGAAATACTTGTGGAAGAAGATTTTTGCAAATATTTGGGCGTTCACGTAAGAAATGATATGAAATGGAGTAGTCATATAGGATGTGTAGTTTCTAAAGCTTACAAATCCCTGCACTTTGTAATGAGGGTATTAAAAGGAAGTAGTACCTCTGCTAAAGAATTAGGATATTTGTCACTTGTAAGACCTATTCTGGAATACGCCTCGGCGGTTTGGCATCCATATCAAGTAGGGCTCATAAATGAGTTGGAAATGGTACAAAGAAAGGCCGCTAGATTTGTGCTCAGTGACTTTAATCCCAGGAGCAGTGTGAGCCGTATGTTAAAGAAAATTGGGTGGGAATCACTTGAGGCTAGGAGGATGAAATCTAGACTCTGCGCTATGTACAACACGTATACAAATCAACCAGCATGGGGTGAGCTTAGCAAACGTATGGAAAAGCCTACTTACATGGGTAGGAGCGATCATCCTTTCAAAGTTAAGGGCCGACCACAGCGAAAAAATTATGGTAAATATTCTTTCGTAAACCGTGCCATTGATAATTGGAACTCTCTACCTGCCGCAGTCTTAGAGCCTTTTCCCAAACATATAGGTGTGTTTAAGAAAAGACTGACTATTTGTGTAAATACTCCAGTTTAATTGTTAGTGAATTGTTATGTACAGTTATTTATTTGTTATGTATATCTAATTTGCCACCGGGAGACACACCCCCAATTGCAAATAAACGAATGAATGAATTAATGAATGAATGAATGAATGATACACTCATGAGGATCGTCTACGTACACCATCCCTGTTATTGATGGTCTAACATATTATCATTTATGAAAAATAGAATCATGAGATCACCCTTTGACCGTGTGTGTGTGTCCCCTAATAAAGTCTAAACGTTCGAAGCGACTCCATTTGAAACTCGGATCGTACATACTACTACCTCGTCCGACCTCGACCGTGCCTTTCAAATTTCAATACACTTCACCAATCCAACTTGGCGGCCACGCGAAATGTTTCACTGGCATTGTATATCCCCACAACAGTGACATATATCACCCTGAACTTTTGTACGGTGATAGAGAGTACAACTAGAAGTTTACCTATGTGACTTTCAAAAACCTGTTAAGTACAAAACCAACATGGCGGCCAAGCGTAGTTGAAACATTGAAATGGAATTTTGTCTTGATTTAATCATCCGAGGGCAGTGAAACTTGATACGGTAAATGCGTATTCAGAAGTTAATCTACTGGCATTTAATGTTATTCAATTGTTAGTTATGACCCCAAGATGGCGGCTGTGCGAAATTTTAAAATTAAGTTCTTATTTTTATGTCCTATTCAAGCGAACGAATTGAACGTTTGAATAATGAACCTACGGAGTAATCTTCATATAATGGATCGTAAGTCTATTGCTTACATATTTAACAATCCAGAATCGCTACCATCCGTATTATTTAGATGGTTCTCAATATCTAGGTCTACGAATCTACTGCAGCAATCAAACTGAAATGGTGTATGTTGTTAGAGGCTATTAACATAAGTTCAGCTATGGGACTTTCAATAATCTGGTAAGCACAAAATCAACATGGCGGCGATGCGAAATTTATGTATTTAAATGGATTTTTCTCGCGACTTTTCATCTGAGAGCTGCGAAGCATGGCACGGTATATCCTCATACAAGCGTTAATGTACCGACATCTAATTTAATGGAAATTTATGAGAACTTAAAGTGCCGGCCCCGTGGTGTTGGGGTAGCGCGCCTGCTTCTCACCCGGAGGCCCCGGGTTCGATCCCCGGCTCCGTCAGTGACTTTAAAACTGACGTGAGGGTTGGAACGGGGTGCATTCAGCCTCGTGAGGACAATTGAGTAGCTATCTGACAGTGAGACAGCCCCCCGATCACGAATACCAAGATTAACGGCAGAGGGGACCCGATGCGCTGATCACGCGTCACCCCGATATCTGCAGGCCAAATGGCTGGGCAGCGGTCACTTGGTCGGCCTTAGCCCGTCATGGGCTGTATAGTGCCAGAGGTTGTTGTTTTGTATGAGAACTTAAAAATGGCGGCTATGCAATTTTTTACAAATCTCGTTTTTATATCTCGTGATCTAATTAAGCAATAGAAATGTAGGCTGGTATAATGAGCCACTGTTATAATATTCATATTCTGGCATATAATTCTTTAGTTTATATATGATACAATCAACATGGCGTTCATACATTATATTCCACCAGTTCACAATATCTCCGAAAGCATTTAAGCAATTAAACTGAATGTTTGTGTGGTGATAGAGAATCACAAAAACAACACAGCATCCAAGTGAATTTCAAATATTTAAAATGTTTTTTCTCGCCATCCAATCACCCGAGAGCAGTGATGCTACGAACAGCGAAACCTTATTCAGATCTTAGTATAGAGACATTTCATGTTCAATTGTTTTCGTAATTCGAGATGCTATCAGTTCAAGATTCAAAACCTTACTTTTTATTTCCTGTACCTTATTCAAGCGTATGTTAGGTTATTATAATAATCATTATCTAATGGCACTAAATTCTGTAGCTTACATTTCGTAAATCATAGAAGCCATGCATTTGACTGTTCTTAAAATTAAACTCCCATGATGCGTTGCAGAAAGATGCCATCTCGCGGGAGAAGCCTTATTCACCGATACAGAAAGTTACCGATACATATTCTAGCATTTACTTCCTCAAGGCAATGGTGTTGGTGGATGTAAAGGTCGTGTATCCAAAGCTATTTAGTCTACTGTATATATCACATGGAGAGTGCTTTTATTAGCCGGGGGAGTTCTTAATGGAATAGACCAGTAGGATATATGGAAATATGCTATTTAGCTCTTCTCGGAACTACTTATCTACTAGTTCTCAGTTCTCAATATGGGTGATGAAACTTGCTCAATCACACATCTTCATTCATTTCGTCTCATTAATTCATCTACAGTGGAAGGTCAAGCAGCTTAAAAAATATTCACTAGATTGAAAACTCATCTCACCTCACCCTCGAACCCGTAAATCTGGAATACTAAGGGATAGAAACACATTATTAATAATATTATCATTAATATTATTATTATACTTCATTCACAGTCTCATTACTGGCATGTACTGAGTAATTATACGGGTTTCAAGGGACTAAGGTAAAATTACGAATATTCTGTTGGAAAGTTGGCTTCACAACCCATGAACGTCCGGACAATTCGGGTGGTTTTTATTATGACAGCTCTCTGTAGCAACTTGGGCAGAGTCACACAGATCCAGAGCAGACCTCTCAGCAAAGTTCTCGAGATCACGCCTGTGCTGGGGACGATGTTAGAATTAGGAATATTTCGCACCTGTTTCACATGTCTTCGTCCTATGAGCGGTTCCACGAACTCACACTACTTGCTGATATTTTCGACGCGCTTTGATTCCAGGGTCTACTATTATTAGGCCATTATTATTATTATTTTTATCACATAATATTGTACAACTCACCCTGAGTCGTGCTGTACAGTGCTGGCAGGAAGTGACTAAACTGGAAAACCCAGCTAGTCTGGAGCCCGGATCTAGCGGTCGCGGCTCGCTGCAACAAAGGTTCACTTGCGTACGAGTCCTTCAATGCAATGAGAACAAAAACCCAGGGTAATTTGGATGTCGTCCGCTTTGCTGAAAGCTTGGAAATAACCTGGGTGGCATTCCAGTCGCTGGATCAACACAGAACAAAAAAGAGCGGGGATAAGAAATGTGTCTAGTCGCAAGAAATATTAAGCCTCCATTAGCGAGAGCACGTACGCTACTTTCAGTGTTCCTTAACAGCACTTCTAGGAAGTCTTGTAACAGAGACACATTGGTCATCAGCACGTAACAAAACTCTTAGGAAGTCTGATCACAGGGACACTTTGGTCATCAGCGCGTGACAACATTTTTAGGAAGTCTGATAACAGGAACACCTTGGTCATCAGCACGTAATAACACTTTTGGGAGTCTTGTAAGAGGGTTACTTTGGTCATCAGCACGTAACAACACCTCTAGGAAGTCTTGTAAGACGGACACCTACAGTAGGTTATCAGCACCTAACAAGACTTCTAGGAAGTCCGATAACAGGTACATTTTGGTCATCAGCATGTAACGACACTTTTAGGAAGTCTTATAAGAGGGACACCTTGGTCATCAGCACGTAGCAGCACCTCTAGGAAGTCTTGTAACAGGGACACCTTGGTCATTAACACCTAACAAGACATCTAGGCAGTCTGGTAACAAGGATATTCTGGTCATCGGCGCTTAACAAGATACTAGGAAGTCTGGTTACAGGGACACCCGGGTCATCAGCCTCTAACAACAATTCTAGGAAGTCTCGTATCAAGGACACCTTTGTCATCAGTACCAAGCATCGAGGAAGTTTTTTTAAGGGAATACTTGACCATCAGTCCCTTAACAAAATTTCTAGGAAGTCTTATCACAGGAAGAGTCAGGGACACCTTTATCATCAGCCCTGAACTACACTTGCAGGCAAACTTGAAACAGGTATAGTCAGAGACATCTTGGTCATCAACTCTCAACTTCACTTCTAGGATTTTGAAGTATTTGAAGCCATTTTTATGTGTTGCCTGATTCTATTATAGAAAGCTTTTCAGTCGGTGAAGCCTTTTAACAGAGACAGAGCGGTATCTTGGTCATCAGCCCTACAATAGTCAGGGACAACTTGGTCATCATCCCTATTGACACTCCAAGGAAGTAAATCGCAAACTACTGTATATCACGATTGGGGTCCACCTCATGGCGTAGTGAATAACATTTTGGCTGTCACCCTGGAGGCCCGGGTTTGATTCCGGGCTCTATCAAGAAATTTACCTCTGGCTTGGGGGGCTGGAACGCTGTACACGCAGCCTCGTGAAACTGATTCCTATCTCAGCCATCCTAGCAGTGGTTTTCCGTGGTTTCTCCAGTTCTACTTCAGGCGAATGCCGGGATGGTGGTCTGTGTAAATTAAGGCTACGGCCGCCTCCTATACAAATCCTAGCCCCAATGACGAGTGTACGTACTAGTACAGCCTGGATAGTGACTCATCCTAGAGGTGCTGTTAGGAGCTGATGACCAAGGTGCCCCTGTCACAAGACTTCCTAAAAGTGCTGTTAGGGGTTGATTGCCAATGTTTCATAATTGTTAGGAGGGTTGATAGGGATTGATGACCAAGGTGTGACTGCTACAACACCGTAATACCTAGGAGTGTTGATAGGGATTGATTACCAAGGTGTCACTGCTACAACACCGTAATACCTAGTAGTTTTGATAGGGATTGATGACCAAGGTGTCACTGCTACAAAATCGTAATACCTAGTAGTTTTGATAGGGATTGATGACCAAGGTGTCACTGCTACAACACCGTAATACCTAGGAGTGTTGATAGGGATTGATGACCAAGGTGTCACTGCTACAACACCGTAATACCTAGTAGTTTTGATAGGGATTGATGACCAAGGTGTCACTGCTACAGCACCGTAATCCCTAGGAGTGTTGATAGAGATTGATGACCAAGGTGTCACTGCTCCAACAATTCCAAGGAGTGTTGATAGGGATTGATGACCAAGGTGTCACTGTTGCAATAATTCCTATGAGTGTTGATAGGGCTTTTTGACCAAGGTGCCCTTGTAACAAATCAACCTACAAGTGTAGTTAAAGGCTAATGGCCAAGATGTCTCTGACCCTGTTAACCTACAAGTCTGCTTACAAGTGTAGTTAGGACAAATTCCACACACACACACACTCTCTCAAATACACTTGGCTACATGATAACAACGTCACATAGCCCCCTAAATGAAGCAACAACAAAAAATGGCATGGTTTTGCCCCGTTAGGGGTCCTGAGTCTTGAATGCTAGGATGACAGCACGCATCCTGAGTATGCGCTTCCTCCGGAATGTACTTCGCACTCACTCCACGTGCATGCTGGGTTCGTGTTTTGCACTTATCTAATTACAGTACGTAGTTACACTTACAAAACAGCCACCTCAATAACCCAGATTATGAGATTGATATAACTCAGACACAAACCAACATCGTGATCTAACGGAAAGTGTAGTAGTATTACACATGGCCTGGGTTCGATCCTCGCCGTACCATAGAAAATTTGAATATTTGAGCGATGGAACAGGGTTCACTCACCCTTCTAAGAACACATGAGTAGAGAGATGTCTGGGTCATGCTAGAAGTTGTTTTCAGTTGTTCCCCACTTCAAATTCACACGCAGCCTAGGCCTACCTAACTTCAGCCCACGGTCGATTCCTCAATACTAGGCCAGATTAGATGATATTTATTTCATGCTACGATAATTGAGTCGTTGGGGCCTTTCATCCATCTAATCAGAATTGTACAACCATTAATGGAACTACTTAAAATAACAATAAAGCGACCAAGGTAGCTTTGGAGGCAGGCTACCAGCCTCCTAGCATTTTCATGAGTTTGACTTTCTAAACAAATCTAGTTTTAACTTTAATCATTTGGGCGTCCGATATCACGTATATTACTTTTACTTTAATTCAATAGACAAAAACGTGAACCGTATTTTACATTGCAAACTCCTGATTTTAATTTATATTTCACACAGTTGGCGGTATCCTCTTCGCCTCAATTACTTTTAATAAAATATCACTTTCCGGTGATTAAAATACTGTCATATCTGCCTCCACTTGTGGCATGTCAGTTTTACTCAAATACGCCAACTAAATGTGTTCCAGTAGCGAACCAGCAACAAAAATACACCTTCATTGTTGCGTCAGTTTGTAAATCCAACTACGATTACATTGACATGTGCAATTTCTTTGCCGTTACACCACAGTGAACCGCCCCACGCTTGGCCGCGCCAGTTTACCTCCTATGAACCCTTTAGTATTGCAGTGTTTATATGCAAGAATCTTGATCAAGGGGTCGCGCTCAGTTCATAGTGTGATGTTTACGTTCGCGAAACAACATGCTCTACTGAGGGAAGGGTCATAGGATTAAAACTATAATTAAGAAAGGAAGTGACAAGACGTAAAAGTAATAACATAATTTAATGACTATTAGTGCATAAAAATGAATATAGACAACAACAATAATAAAATTCCTCCCTCAATCTTCCCATGACAGAACTATCTATCAACGTTGAGGAGTCAGACGGATCTCCCCTCATAAAAATTGGATCCAAGTTCCACTAACTTGCATTGGGATTTTATGTACGCGTAATGACTAACTACGAGGAATGAGTACTTGGATGACTGTTCGTTTACATCGGGTAACAGCCACGATGCTTACGAACAATCATCTCGTAAATCAACGTTTACGGATATAGGACACAACACTAATAAAAACCCTTAAAATTTGCTGACACACAATCTAAAATCTAATATTTACAGGAATCTCCCTCGAGACCCTCCTTCAGTGCGATGACGCATCTGAAAAATGAGCTGCCAACACGGCCAATTGCTCAATACACAAACAAGGAAAAGACAGCATCGCACGTGACTGCACGGGTCACTAATACGGAACATAAACATGGAATGAAACCAACAACAACAAAAGCCTCACCGGCTGAGATTACCTTATATGAACAAAAATGCACGTTAAGCTAACGCTTCGGAGATTATAGTGATTCGTAGGCAACTCCCATTTATTTAAACAATTTTTATCATTGATCAGTTCTTATTCTGTATTTCAAGTAATTTTACGGAGCCAACAAGTCTCCACTAATGACCTCGCTGCCATCTTTTCAGCCCGCCTTGTGAAGACAGCTTCCCCCTTCCACAACTCTTGTCATCGTCCAGCTCCAGTGTGTAAAAATAACTTGACCAACTGTCCCGTTATCTCGTAGAATCAACAGCAACAAATCTCAACCACATAAACATATGGTAAGACATTAATCGATATAGCCACATATGTCCTCGCAAGGTAACGATATGGACTTGGCACCAAGCTGACAGAAATCAGTCTACGCTGAAATTCCCGCTTGTAATGACCAATAAAATACACACACACACACTGCTGGGAATGACATAACACTTTTCACACAGGTCGGTTGAATCAGATGCTCACAATCTATTTAAGAAAATTAAAACCTACGAGAGAGCTGACTGCTCTTCGCCACAACTCACATTGCTCCAACGACAATAAACTCACTGAATCTGATCAATAATAAACATTACAAGATTAATTTACCCTCCGATCTACTGTATGATTATATTAATTCGGTCCTACTTCTGAAACACAACATATCTCCGAGAGACGCTTCCTAATCGCATTGCGTACACATATGCAAACACGGTTGTCCACATAGCTACGTTAGTTAAATAAACAAACAAGAACTTACGACTATGAAAAATTGAGCGAGCTGTTTCCATGCAAAAGGTGTGTCAGACCAAAACTAAATACACTACGTTAATCAACACAAGCATGATATTTACAAACAAAATATGTCCCATATACCATAAGTTAATTTATCAGATAATAAGAATATTATTCAGTACTCATCCTCGGCCAGTCACCGTCAGCGAACATCTGCTGCCATCTCCCTACTTAATGCTGCTTAGCTCATCTCAAACATCTCGACGGAGTGTTGACAGTTCCAAACTTCTTCCAGGATAAGCGATGTCATCTCTCGTGCTGATGCAAAAAGTTATAGATTATTACACACTCGATATCTGTCTACTAAATTCACCGTTTTAGGTACTTATTTCCCCAGAACAGTCTGTTGGCGAATTGTCGATGATACTGTCCCTACAAAATAGTACTGTGACTATCTATCACACTGAATTTACAACACATTTGTATTAATAAAAATCTGTGTCCTCGTGACACGCAAAGTACAAGTGCCTACGTCCTCAGACGCGCAAAACACAAGATGTCAACCTGTGTCCTCCGACACACAAAATAACGTCAGCCTACGTCCTCAGACGCACAAAATGTAATAATAATCTACGTCCTCAGACGCACACAATGTAGTAATAATGTTGGCTCTTCACGCCACTTATAAATGAACTGGCCCTAGGCATCGATAGGGAGGGGGGATTATATAAAAATTTCTCAAAATAATAGTGGTACAGGAATAAAACTAATATCACTGAACTCGTAAAATTGCGCAGGTCAAGAATATGCCCATTAATTCTAGAATCGATCGTAGAGATGTTGTCTAGCCGATCTCCCGCGTTAATGCTAGCTATCGCGTGCCCAAGCTAGACTTGGCGCGTTCGTAAGCATTCATCTCCCATTGGTTCCACTTTTTCGTTAACTTCGCGGTTTTTATCAGACCTCGGCCTCGTAGGAATGTCCAGTAGTACCATCAGCCACTCACGTTACTGCATTATATTTTTTCTAGGTGCGAATAGTACAATGAACATGCCATAAGCGTGTCTCACCACGCGTCCCTTCTATTTTGAGGTATCCACCACCTGTCCTTCTGAAACATTGCTAGGCTCTTTCTTTTCACAATCCTTAAGTATTTAGCCTTTTGTCAAACTGCTGCAGGTATGTCCCCACTGTCTCCAACAAATACTTGAAGTTTCCTCATCTTCGTCTGGCTATTTCATGACGCTGGTGGAAATATTAATTAATTGTAGAAATAAAACATCGAATCATTTATCCATCAGAGGATAAAGGGTTCAATACATTTTCTTCATACTCTCCAATTATTTCTTCATGTTCATCTGTCATAGTCTTTTCTAGGAGACTGTTTCTTACATTCTTTAAAACGTGACACTGATCGAAAGCCAGAAATAATGGCCTGTATTGATATTCAGGATTGCATATCTGTGGCTTTATTTTTTTCCACTCGACAGTGTTCTCATCATATTTACATTAGTTTTATGATTGTCAGTAATTAATCTTAAGATCACAAAGCCACGCGTTTCCACCCCTTTTTATTACTGATAGAGTTAGAGTGTAAAGTTCCAGTCTTTTAGAGAAGAAATATGCCGCAGCAATTCTGCAAGTGGTAGATAAGCCATATATCAGGAAGCACAGTAGGTTGTTTGCAAGAACCGTCCGATTTTCTTTTGCAACTGACGGGTTGGAACTGTTTTCACACCTGAGAGCGTCGACATGAGTAGAGGTGTCCTGGCGACCAAAAAGTGTGTCGAGTTTCTTGTCGTACTGCAATTGCTGCTTGATTGACATCTCATCAATAATTAGAGAGCACATTTCTTTTACTTCGTTCAGCCTTTCAGACTCTAGCAGAAGCCTGTTTTTCACTAAATCTGTTACTCCTGTTTCACATGAAGTGTCCCCTATGTAACGGCTAAGTGTGCTCTTCGATGGTAATTTAAATAAATTAATTCTGGCGAAATTGTATCCCTTAGATGAAATGAATTCCCATATTACACATTGCTTTACTGAATCTTCTGGGTGATTTCTTGTTATAGTTTACAATTTGCTCTAAAATGAATGAAAATTTGGAATTGGAAGGGCCACGCTCGTTAATATTTAGTATAGATTGTAAAGATTCATGATATTGATGGTATATTGGCTTTCACGGCCAGTGAATTAAAACTCAGCAATTCTCCTAGGTTTGTGACGTGTCTTGAGTGGAGTTTCACCTAGGACACCAAGAGCCCGCCGATGAGCCAACTTGGTGTCCTAGGCGAAACCCCGCACAAGACACGGCAAAAACCTAGAAGAATTGCCGAGTTTTAATTCACTGGCCGTGAAAGCCAATATACCAACATTTTGGAAGCCTCCATAGGGAAGGGGGCGTGGTGGCTCAGCGGTCTAGCTGTATGCCTCTCACCAAGGCGGTCTGGGTTCGATTCCCGGTCAATGCATGTGAGATTTTCGAAGTGAAATGCCATGTCCTGTGGTTCGGATTCCACGTAAAAAGGAGGTCCCGTGGCTCATGATCTCTAGATTAACGGTCACGTTAAACTACAAGCTTCCTTCCTTTTTTGCTTCCTCCATAGGGAGGTTGAGGCTGCTTGAGCTTTTAGTTCTCGTAGTCAAGAGGTGCAGTTGCACCTTATATAATGGGAGGTGGCGCGCAGTTTGCTACTCCAGTGGGGGTCCGGGCGGGGACACCAAGAGTCCGCCGATGAGCCAACTTGGTGTCCTAGGCGAAACCCCACACAAGACACGGCACAAACTTAGAAGAATTGCTGAGTTTTAATTCACTGGCCGTGAAAGCCAATATACCATCTTTTTGGAAGCCTTCATAGGGAGGTTGAGGCTGCTTGAGCTTTTAGTTCTCGTAGTCAAGAGGTGCAGTTGCACCTTATATAATGGGAGGTGGCGCGCAATTCGCTACTCCAGCAGTGGGTTCCGGGCGGGGACACCAAGACCCCGCCGATGAACCAACTTGGTGTCCTAGGCGAAACCCCACACAAGACACGGCACAAACCTAGAAGAATTGCTGAGTTTTAATGCATGGTATTGATTATCATACTGGTGTAGTTGTCTCTTTTGGGATTCTAGTTCCATTTCCAATTTTTTAATTTTATTATTGGCACGCCACAATTTTGCTCTAAGTGAAGATAAATGTCTTCCAGCGTCAGCGAATTAATTACGTGAGTGACTATCTGTCTGAACTTCAACAGACTTGTTACCATGACATCGCAATCCAGAAACTTGGTCATCGTAATGGATATCAACTGATTCAACTCCCTTAGTTAAATAGGTCACGTTGGCTATGGGCGTGACGTCATTACAATCGTGAAAATTTCCCACGGAATCGTTATCTCGCTTTCTTTTCTTGCCATGGTTTCCGTCATGTTTCATGAGTTTTCTTCTTTCTAATGTTTGTTTCGGTACTTTATGTGCAGGATAATCTTCGAATACCGTGGGGAAGACACTGTCCTTCAATTTCTTTATTTTCAGCCCAAGGCGATAATCATACTCAAGAAAATGCCACCCACATAGGTGAGAAGTTTTTTGACTCAAAATTCGGTACACAATTGTCTCGAGAAATATTTTTAAGCCATTTCTGTCTTAATTCTGCATCACACGGGAATTCATGAAAAGAAATGCCTTTTACTTTCCCGCTCTTACTCTTGCAGTATGGGACACGGCAGTATACCATCGTGGCTAACAATCACCTACGACAATTAAAAGTATTACTTCTCAACAACATGATTATCAGCTATCACAATACAGAATACCGATGCATGTTCTAGAGACTATACATAACAAGATAATACGTTGGCACAACATAAGGTTGGTATTTACATTAAATAAACATACCTGTCTGTACATTCCATATTCTATTTCTGGAAGCAGCAGGACGTAGGCTGGCTTCCAGACAGTTCAGGACATAGGTTATCGGCCAACAGCTCTGGGGTAGTTCAAAAGTTACTGGAGAGTCTGCCAGCAGGTATATTAGTCCTTCGAGAAGTGGACAGTTCAGCCGGGAGCAGTTGAATTCAACAGTAAATGACAGTTGTGCGTAGCGGTGACATGTGTGCAGTGAAGGGAATCCAGTACGTTTGTGTACGTGAGTGCTGTGCCACGGAGCGAATGTGTATGGGTACCAGCAGACAGTGATGTAGGCTCTGGGTTCGGAGGCGTGTGTTGACAGACGAGGAGACTACCAGCGGGATTCGGATGGGAGCTGCAGGGTGGAACATCACCGGGTGGAGACTGTGAACTTGGCAGCCTGCTGCGTGAAAACTGTGTACTAATTGCACAGTAGACATACCGGTAATAAAATTGAGAGATTATAAACTCACGCAACCAGTTATGTTTTGATTTAGTGAGTGAACTGTGGTTCTCGAGTAGTGTGGTGAGGGGCGTTCTCCTACCAGTCGCGTGTGTGCTTGAATACGTATGGCTATATTGGAAAACGTTTAGGTGGTGGTGGTGGGGAGTAGTGTCGAGTGAGGGGTCGTTTAGATGGTATTTTTTCCGCTCTATTTGATGGTGAGGTTATTTTTTATAATGGGTGGAATTTGGAAACGCAATTTGAGGTAAACGTGTGTTTTTTACATTGGCGTTATTTTGGAAATGGTGAAGTTTAGAAAGAAGTTTGTTTGACGTCAATGAAAGGTCCCTAGGCCCTCTAGGCGGAAAGCAAGTATCAAGTGTGTAGGAGGAAAAAGTGATAGCCTACTTTCTCGCTAACATTGGCGATAATTGGCGAACGGATGGTCGGATTTTAATGAATGAGGTATTGTTGACGTTGGCGTGACGTCCTATTTGCTGAGAATGTGTGTTGGAATTTTAAAAAAATTGAAAAAACTTGTTTATGAATTTTTGATTATTTTGGAAACGGTGAAGATAAGAAAAAAAATTGTTTGACGTTAATGAAAGGTGCCTATGCACTCTAGGCAGAAACCGAGTTTCAAGTGTGTAGGCCAAAAGAAAATGAATTTTGAAAAATGGTCACTATTTTGGAAACAGTGAAGATGAGAAAAAAGTTTGTTTAACATTAATGGTTGGTATTTACCCCTCTACCCGCACCATGAATTTGAAGTCGCTAAGTGAAAAACCAATGCACGTTTTTGGGATTTAACCTATGTTTTTTGTTATTTTGTTATTTAGAGATATTTTGAAATCAGATTTGAAGTGGCGTTGGCTTACCATGTTATGCGCTATTAATGTTGCTAAATCATACATATATGATTTGACCATACTGAGCTTTAGTGGAATAGAAATAGTTTGCTAACAGAAGTGAGTGCGTGTTGGGGACGCCAACATGAGACCCAGGTTATCGCAATAAGAATGTCGTAGGCACATGTGTGGGAAGGCTGGCTTTGCAACTTTGTTGTTGTTGGGAACAAAGTCAGATATTGGCAGTAGCTGTTGCTAGTTATGATAACTTGATACTATACTCCAAGGTTAGAATGCTCTCAGAGCTTTGTTTTGAAAATGCTGATATTGAAGTTCTCATAGAGTGCGCAGTGGGAAGTTATGTAGGCGTACAGTATGTGTGAAGTACTAATGTGAAGAGTTCTCTAACTCAGTCAGTCATTACTTGCAAGGTGTTTTAATACACTGTGAGAAATAATGCTTTTAAAATGTATAGACACACATATATATCTTGTGTGACAAACCAACATGGTTCATTACTCACGAGATATCCTTGGATATAGACGGATGGGCAGCCAGTTTTAACGTGCAAGAGTTCATGATTAATTAATTAATTATTTAATTTATTAACTTACTTAACTTAACAAAAAACATCTATAGTGAACATGAAGTAAAAAATACAAGGTATGTTATTTGTTTTATAATAATGTTATGGAATGAATTATTGTTATTTGGTGCATTATTTGAAAGTTGATTTAATAACTTAATGCTATGAATGTATTTCTTTTGTTGCAGATAAAACAACAACAACAACTAATTTGCTGTATATATGAAGTAAAAAAGGAAAAATTAAAGCAGCTGTGGAATATTAGTTTCAAAAAGAAAACATATTGTTAATTTGCAAAAGCTATGTACATATTGTTTATGATTTAAGCTAAAATGAATTAATGCTATTTTATTTAATGGTAATACATAAACTTATGGAATATATTTGTTTTTGTTGCAGAATTAAACTGTGCGTGTGTGTATGTGCCAACAGACGATCGAGAGTAGCAGCGTAGCCCACTAAGCTACAATTTTGATATTAAAGAGGTACTGCACCCTTATATCTGGATGATCCACCAAAATCCAAGGATGGAAAAGGTAATGGATTGTAGCATCTTGAAGACCCGGCTAAAAACAACTCAGTGCTACTTGGCGAAAACACTCAGAATAAGGAGCAGGATTTTATCAACTGAATGTGCTATAGTAACTAACTACAGACCAGTAGGTTTCTCTATCTACTCAGGAGAGGCGAGAATCTATGAAAATCTCGGGCGTAAGGACGCGGATTAGGTCCCTCGGGAACTTCCACCCTACAGCACATTCCACTACCATTTAACTACAAAGACAATGCCAAATTCCTATAAAAGATCAGGGAATCGTAATAACGTGCCTGTCATATTTATTGACTTAACAATTACACGTTTCCTAACCCTAGCATTCATTATAAGCATTAATAACGTTAAATAAGATCAAATTACTAAATGTCATTACTACTGTTACGTTCAAGACATGTTCGTTTCTTCTAGAAACTGATAAAATTATTTCTAAACGCTTTCATAAGCTCAAATAAAATAATGAAATAAATCGCAGCATTCAACTGCTATGCCCTAGGTAACGAGAGTTTTTAACAAGATAAAATGTTATAAAGTTAAAAAATATCCCCCGAATTAAATTAATTTACTCCTGACGTAGATATCCGTCATTACAAAAACTATTCGTTACTCTATACAATTTATCTCCCGTCTCCTATCACTTAAATCCTTCTCATGGAAGCGATAAAAATTCTCTATTTACATTTAAATTACAAGTTAATCATTTTAATACGCATAAATATAACCATAAACCTTTCTTTAAATTCTAAATATTATTTATATACAACACAAATATTAACGCTGTAATTCAGCAATTACTCAATTTAAAAATAGAATATATAAAACAGGCCAACTGCCTTCGTCTCAGACAATCTCGACAGAAATTGTCTTCCTATTTCTTCACTACATTTCAACGGACTTTAGAAAATTATCATTCACCATACTGTGTCTTATTCGTGAAACTGTTACAATTCGGGATTCCATAAACAATACAATTAAGTAAAGACATAGTTCATAGACCTCCTACAACTGGTCTGTCATCAAATTAAAAAAAACTTAATAAAAATATGATCTTCCAATTCGTTGAATAATTACCGTAAATTCAATATCTGATTAAGAACCATTTAAATAGAGCTCAGTTTACTCTCAGTTTCAACAAAGATCTGTTGATCCTAAAATTCCTTTCAGATTCAACTTCATATAGGATCCGTTGTCCTGTTAATTTCAAGGAGTTTCAATTCTATGAGACTAATGCAATAACTTCAAATATTAATAAACATCAATAATACTGCTTCTTCATAAAACATCCTATTTCAACCTCAAAATATGCGCAAGTCTGTCACTACAGACATTCCTTCAACAATTCACCAATGGCTTCACAATGCTCATTGTCACACAACAAATACCTCCGTCTACTACGGGATTAAATAATTCTCTCTCTTAGAGATGCTTCGCAGTTTCTTCCAAAAACATATACTTCTCAATTAATTCTCATTAACAAATTCTTCTCGTAGTTTCAACATCCTTAATAAAAATATGTAATAAAAATACTGGTTCTATCAATGAATTAATTTAACAGGTAATACAATAAAATACTAGTCTTCTAATAACAATCTTATTTCTTTGTATCACTCACATTTCCTTCAAGCTTCCAATTAGCTGTGATATTTCCTTTAAATTCTTTCTTCAAAATCTTATTACTTCAAAAATACACTGTAATTCGTATTTACTAACTTCACATTACATTCCTTTACCAATTCTTTCTTTAATATTTCTCATAAACTTTTATACTTTATGTTTGTTAGTCACCAACTATTTATAACCAAATCTGTCTAATAAGTTATCAGATCGTGACTTTACATGGATCTCTACATAAGATCTTTAAGAATCGCATTCTCTAAAATATACTTCTGTATAACATTCTTGGAACAAATTTCCATTATTTTCATCGTTGTCAAAAAACGATATCTTACAATTCAAAAACTGACAAAATGTGATCTAAACACATTTATACTTGACCATACAAATATTCTGAACTAAACTGTAAAATCTCCTCATTCAAATTTCGAAAGTCGCAAAATTCCAAAAATTCAAATCAAAATTCTAAGAAATATAAATTGACGAAAAATCGTGAATAAACATCCACATGACGTAGTTATGAAGATATAACATCAAAAGCTATAACAATATTATTTGAACGTAGAAAAATGGCATTAATTAACAGTTGTCAGAAATTCTTAAAAGTTTCTACAATACTCTACAAAATGGGATATATCGTTGGTCCTTAGACTACCTTATGTTGCGTTATAGATGACTAGAAGTGGGCTTTCTTCGCTATCCTTCAGAAACGGATTATTTCTAATAGCGCGAGACTGCATGATGTCGTTCCCATGCGGTCAGGTCCGGGATTCGAACTCCACCATCTTCGTGTTGCCGTCCTTTCTGCTGGTGAATCTTCTTGTGTGAGATGGGAAACCCTTTCTCGCTTAGTGGCGCTGGGATAACCCTCGTTCGTGAATTCTTCTGTCTTCTTTCGCCAAAGTTCTGATGTATGCATTCGTCATTTTAGTTGGTGAAATGACTTGTAGATATAGAATATTTCGCTTGGGAAAGATGAGATGTTTATCTCCACCACGAGATTGATGTTATGTCATTTCGAATACTCTTGCTGCCGTCATAGTTCTGTCCCCATAACTTCTTAGTTGATCATCATAACTCCTGTAGATTCATATGTAAATTCCTCCCTCAACTTCAGTAATTTCGACATGGTTAACAATGCCGATTTGTTTCAATAAACTTTTTAAATTTCGTTGAATGTCGACTTAATATATGCTTGCACAAACTAAGTGCCTTCTTTTACTAATATTCTTCTTCAGAAATATCGTAATCTCTATCAGCTTGTTATATTGTTGAGTATTTCGTTGAGACGTCCTTCTCCTATGAAGTTGTAAGTATTAAGAGCCTCGATTCTTCTCTCATTTCCCCCGCATCAATGCTCAAGTCCGCGTCCTTTTCAGAACAAGGATCTGATTGGTCGCTTATTATCGTTGATCGCAATAATTTATTTATTTATTTAATAATTATTAGACACAACCATGAATAGGTCATTTTACACTAATATTTTAACAATTTTAAATAATATTAATAAAAACAACAACAACAATAACAGGTAACGAATGGCAGTGATGGCAGCAAGGGATAAATCTCGGGAAAGACGCAGGGAATGATTGTGGTAGTGGGTGATTAGGAGGGTGAGGGGGTAGGGATTGAGGATGAAAGGGATCTTCTTATGTTATGTTTGAATGTTCTATAGGGAGAGAATATGTCAATATTTGGAAGGGAGTTGCTAAGGGTTGGCAGACCGTGGAAAATAGAGCGCTTCTGTACTTCAAGACGTGGGCGAGGTACGTGGTGTAAATGGTTCTGACGTGTTGAACGGGAGGGAACATGGAGTGGGAAGTAGCTTAGTAGCATGTTACATTTTGTGTTACCATTCATAATTTTATGTAGGAAACACAGGTCAGTAAATTGTAGACGGCTTTTCAGGTCGAGTAAATTGAGCTGATTTAAAATGTCGGATTTGGCAATGTGCCTTAGTGAAAGATTGCGAGCTTTGACTATTGATATGAAGAAATTAAAGACACTGGTCAATTTAGAAATATTGGTTATAGCCGAGGTAGACCAAATTGGAGAAGAGAAATGTAGGATAGGGAGAACATATGTGGTGAAGTATAATTTAAGTGCAGTGAGGTCTTTAATTTCTGTGAATCTGTATAGAATGCCGAGTGCGCATTGCGCGAGATTTTATGTGGTCAATGTGGGGAGAGAATGTCAGTTTATCATAGTGAATAATACCCTAAATCTCTTACCTGAGAAGCCGTATCCAATTTATTTCCACAAATTTTATAGTCCGCCTGATTTCCAGATTTCAGTAGTGAAGAAGACACATTGAAGCACTTTTTGGGATTTGGAGATAACCTCCATTTGTTGAACCAATGCATTCACTGCTTCCTGGAGCTCAGTGCGGTCGTCATAACTGGAAATATTTCTGAATATCTTGAGGTCATCAGCGTACAGAAGAATGGAACACGGAGAATTTTGCACACATGTGCTTATATCGTCCATATACAGCACGAAGAGAAGGGGTCCCAGGATACTGTCCAGAGTTACTCCTGATAAGACTGGGAGCCAGGATGATACAGACCCTGGAAGCACTACCCGTTGTAGCCTATTGTACAGGAAACTTTGTATCAGGGACAGGAAGGATCCATGTACGTTGTATCGTGAAGCAAGCTTGTGGAGAAGAAGGAAATGGTTCACGGAATCAAATGCCAGGTCAACGTAAATTACATCTAGATGCGATTTTTGATCAATTGCAGAAATTATGTGATGGTTCAGAACAGTCAGATTTGTTAAACATGATTTTCCAAGGACGAAGCCATGTTGTTCTTCTGAGAGGTGAGGTTTGGTGAAAGTGAGGAGACGGCAATGTATTATTTTTTCGAAGACTGAAGAGAGTATAGGGACGATAGATATAGGTCTGTATGAGGAAATTTCGTGCTTGCTGCCTGATTTAAAGACAGGTGTGACGTCAGCTCTTTTCCATGAGTCAGGAAACGTGCCGGATGTCATGCACCAGTTGAGTATTATGGACAAGGGGATGCTGAGAGAAGCATAGGTGTTTTTCAGGAATATAGGGCTTATGTCTGATGGCCCGGTAGATCAGTTTGCGGGCAGACTTTTTGAGATATTTTGGATTTCATCGGGGGTCGTTGAAATTTGAGACAGTGAATCAGAACAGACGCTAGTAAGTTGAGGGGGACTGGGGATTGGTACGGGAACTGAAAAGGTTGAGTGAACATATTAATTGAAATGTGTGGACCTCAATTCAAATGGGATTTATTCATTATGGAGGTTTAGGTTAAGTGGAATTCTATGAGTCTTTCTACCGGATGATATATGTGTCCAGAACTTCTTCGGGTTATTCTTGAGATTTCCTGTTATGGAAGAAATGTAGCGGTTGTCATCTTCTGTCATATGAACTCTTGAAATTTTCCGTAGGTGAGTAAAAACATTGCGTGTATGAAGATTAGGAACTGATTTCCACAGTGACCATGCACGAGTTTTGTTTTGGAGAAGGAGTTTGGTGTTTTCACTTAGCCAGTGCGGATATTTGTTGGATTTGGGAACGGAGAAAGGCACGTATTGTTTAATGGCCGAGTAGAGTAAATCCTCAAACAAGGCCACTGCGCTATTTACATCTCTCTCAGCTCTTAGCAGGCACCAATGAAGAGATGATAAATCTTGATTGACAGCTTGCCAGTCGACCTTTCTCCAGAGAGGAAATGTTTTGTTCTTGGCGGGTGGGCTGTTTTATGTCTGCAGGCTGGGGCGGGGAGGGAAGCTTCTATTGGACTGTGGTAAGTGTTCAGGATATTTCTTCCAACTGCCACGGTGACATCACGCAGTGTTGAAAATATGAGGTCCAGTGTTTCAGATTTCCTTGTAGGGTATAGATTGAACTGTTTCAGATGAAGACCGTTTATAAAATTAGATAAGATGAAAGTATCAATTGGGGGAGAGTTTATGGTACCATTGTCTATTGATGTCCAGGAGATATGTGAATTAAAATCACCTAGTAACACTATTTCATTTTCTTGGTTGAGGGCAAGAACAGTAGAGTTGAAACATTCTTCTAAGGTGTCAATTTTGCTGGTAGGTGGGCGGTAGAAGCAACCTACGAGTAAATTCTTCCTTTTTGGGATATTAATCTCGACCCATATGATTTCGCAGGAAGTTTGTAAGTCAGGCCGATGTTTTGCCTTCAGTTTGTTATGAACTGCGATCGCAACACCTTCACCCCTTGAGGACCTATCGCGCCAAAACACATTGAACTCAGATGAAAACGGAAGTTCCCCACATGGGACAAAGTCTGACAACCATGTTTCTGAGAGGCAGAGGATATCAAATTGGTTAATTTCTATTGAATTTGCTATACAGTCGGTGAGTTTATTTTTGATGCTCTGTGCATTCTGATAATAGAGGTTAAGGGGTACTGGGTTTAAGTGAATGTCACCTGATAGTAGAAGTAGTATGAAGTACACTGCACGGGGGAAGCACGGCAACCTTGTACTGGTCCACGAGGTGTGGCGAAAACATGGTGGAGCACTGGTAGGTTACATGCTACCGCGGTTGAGAAAGTAAAGTGTCTATCTGCACAGAACCACTGAATTTCCTGGTCACACGACACATCACTACGATTGGAAATGTTTTTAGACACAGTTGCGCACCATATAGTACACTTGAACACGCAAATTACCACTAAGATACAGTAATATGCAAGAGCTGCTAACACACGAGATCGGTCACTTGCCGCCATAACCATTGCCTTCCTTAATTAAACAAATAATTAGCCGCAATGTTAATAAAAGTTCTTATTTATTATTTAATATCTTCCATGATATTACGATGTGTTGAAATCATGCTGGTAATTAGCTATGCTCATTACATTGCTTGCAATTATCTAAGTAAGGTCGCTTCTCATTGGCTGTGTGACACGCGTATCGCTCGAGTCTACCCCTACCATACACGAGACACGCTTACGGCACGCGTGGGGATCGGCTCTCCTCGGGAGTCCCCGATTCTGCTTGTGCACGCTAATTCCGTCTTTGATCGAACCACGCAGTCTGGTTCCCAGCCTCCTACGTGACTGCTAAATATCTCATTGGTCGACTCGGTTAATTGGTTAACTCGGTGAGGTAAAACCGGTTCCATATGCAGTTTCCATAGTCGCTATATTTTATAATGGGACAGTTTAGAAAACCTTTGAAGAGATGAATATTTCCAAGCTCGTATCCATATAAGATCACAGTAGGTTATGAACATATTTTTTTTGTTTATGCAAAATTAGCTTACTACTTCCCGAGTGAGTGTCTTATTGTATGTGCGTGCATATGAATACTACTACTGCATACCGCACCCTAAACCTTTTTTGAGTGTTTTGTTATTATGTGCTATAACTGAATGGATGCATATGTTTACTGTATATATATATATAAGTAATAAAGGGTTTTATTGCTTTGTTTTTCATATATATATATATTGAAAGAAAGAAGCATTGTCCCACATTGCAACTAATTGGCTGTTTACTGGAGCCCCACCACCTACAGTTGGAGAAACAACAACAACAGTTGCTACGACTTGTGTTTGTGTGTGAGTGGGTGTGTACCACAGTGTTAGAAGACATCTGTATTTGCTGTTTTTTATTATCCTATTAATAAGGTGAGTAAACATTCCATTTACTGTTGATTATGTGTATGTGTCAAGAATTAGAATGGCAACCATTAAAAGTAGAATATGTTCAGGCCGAATTTATAATATGAAAAACTGTATATCCCCTAAAGAATTTGTCGAATCGTGTTTGTCTATTTTTCTGAATGAAAGCAAGCAAGGCTTAACAACGCATCATGCCCAAAAAATCAATTTTGAGTTACTATGTGAATTTATTTTGATTAAAAATAATGTTGAAGAAAAACATATGTTTAATCTTTGTACAAAAATGGAGAAATTACTGATATCCGATAATTTAGAAATGTGGTTTCAGAAAAATGCTATTGATGGGCTTATCAGTAAATTTGATAAGTTACAAGACGAACCAAGTGGCCTCGTTCTGAATAGCATTGTATATTTACAAATTAATACTTATAAATACAATCCATTGAATGCAGGAAGTAGCTACTGTATATTCCCACACCGAGCTGGATTGCAAGGAAAAAGGCAATCATTAATGTATGCAACAAAGACGATAATTGCTTTTTATGGAGTGTGGCTAGTTGCCTGCAACCCTGTGATGGTAGTGATGCTCATAGACCAGGGAAGTACAAAGCTATGTATAACCACATAAAGCAAACTCTGAATTTGGAGCATGTTTCATTCCCCATGTCTGTGGATAAAATTCATTTATTTGAGAAATACAATCCAAATTTCTCATTCATGGGATATGGCGTTGAGGGAAGCAACATTGTAGGTCCCTTGTATGCCACCAAACAGGTAAAGCAACATCACATTCACTTCCTTTTCCAGTGTGATGGGGATAAATACCATTATTGTTGTGTAAAGAATTTGAATAGATTGGTAGGCAGCCAAGTGTCCAATCATCATCCTAAAAAAAATATTTGTGAGCGCTGCCTTCAGTATTTTGGAACGAAATACGGGAGACTGCGAAGGGCAGGCAGCAGTAAAGCTAGTCTTGCGCGAAGGGAATAACGCAGGTTCGGATTGTGTGCAGTTGTTTGTTGATCAAATGGCGGCTTTAGCGGGCAAAGTAGAAAATATTTTGAACAACCCTGTACCAATTCAGATGAATGACGTACAGCAAAAAGAATATTATCAAGCCACCAAGTAAGAGATCACTGCCACAGGACAGGCCATTTAAGAGGTGCTGCCCATAGGGAATGAAATTTGAAGTAATCTACACCTCGCTTCCTCCCCGTCTTGTTACACAATTTCTCTCGCTACGACCTTCACTTCATTGTTAAATAATTTGCTCATGTAGATAAGAGCCAATTCACCATTTTGGCTATGAACCATGAGAGCTTCATTTCTCTTTCATGGAGAAAAGGAACAATGAGCATTCGTTTTCTCGACTCATTCAAGTTTATGTCTAGTTCGCTGGATAGCCTTGTGAAAGGCTTAAGCGAAGATGAGTTGAAGCATACTCAATCCCACTTTACGGATCCAAAACCATTTAAATTGTGTGTTCGTAAGAGTCATTTTCCTTATGATTATGTGCCTAGCTTAAAGAAACATCTTTGCCCCCTGGAGAAAAATTATTTTCTCAGTTAACTCAAAGCACCATCAGTGAAGAAGAATATGCCCACGCACACCATGTTTGGCGAGCGTTTGCCATAGAAAACATGGGTCAATATGCTATGGACTACTTAAAATTAGATGTGTTGTTATTGACAGACGTATTTGAGACGTTGCGTCAGCTATGTCACTCGATATACGGGCTCGAACCCGCCCACTACTATACCAGTCTGGGGTTAAGTTGGGACGCTGCGCTCAAATACACCCACATAGAGCTTGATTTACTGACGGATCCCGATATGGTACTGATGATGGAAAAAAGGATTCGTGGGGGGTTCGTATCGCTCAATCAGTGACATGCCAAGGCAAATAATCATTACATGCCTGTTTATTGTCCCGAAGAACCAGAACCTTACTTCATGTATTTCGATGTAAACAATTTATACGGTTTCGCCATGAGCAGGCCGCTGCCGTACAAAAACTATATCTGGCTGTCTGAGGATGAAATTAAGGATTTTAATGTGCATAGCGCAAGCGAGCAACAGGACGTAGGATATGTCCATGACGTTGACTTAGCTTATTCCCCCGATCTCAGACAGCGAAATGTTGATTTCCCCTTTTGTTTAGAGAAAATGGTGCCGCCCGAGAGTAAGGGTAATCATAAAAAATTGATGGGCACCTTGTATGACAAAAATCACTATGTATTGCACATTTATATGCTGGTAGAATATTTAGCCCAGGGCTTAACCATGAAACAAATCCATAGAGGTATCTCTTTCTGTCAGAAACGGTGGTTGAAACCGTACATGGATTTAAATACCAGTCACAAACTGCCACTCAGCCATTTCAAATAAATTTTTTAAACTGATGAATAATTGTACTTATGGCAAGAGTCTTGAAAATGTGCGGCAGTAAAGGGACATAATTTGGTTAACACATGGCATTGACAATGGGGTGCTCAAAAATATACTGCTAAACCAAATTTCAAATCATTGAACGTTATTGACCATGATTTAGTCACTATTGAACTTGCAAAAACTAAAGTGGTCATGAATAAACCCATTTATTTAGACCAAGTTATTTTAGATTTTTCCTAATTGCACATGTATGAATTTCATTATGGTTTTGCAATGCGGAAAATTGGTACCAATTCCTTGTTATATACAGACACGGATAGTTGAATTTACCATATCCGTGACACTAATCCATATGTCGCTATGAAAGAAAAATCAAAATGGTTTGACACGTCCTCGTTTAGTGAAAAGAACGTGTTCGATATCCCCCGTATGAACAAAAAAGGAATTGGTTTAATGAAAGATGAGTGTTCAGACACCATGATGTTAGGGTTTGTAGGTCTAGCGCCGAAAATGTATAGTTTTCGAAAGATGATTCAATGTGAATCTATGCGAGCCAAAGGAATTAGCCAACACGTGGTTAAAAGCCTTTGTGTGGATGATTATTTACATGTCCTTCATACCCATACAGGCATGTCAAATAGTCAGTTTAGGATTCTGTCTAAAAACCATAATTTATTTTTAATGAAACAACGAAAACAAACACTCGCCTTGTTGGATGATAAAAGGCAGTGGTGTCAGGATATGATGACAAGCGTTCCCTTTGGTTACAACCAGTAATTGTTGTTGCTGTTGTTATTGTACCATACGGCAAGTGTTTGGTTTGGTTGCTATCACATGTGTGATGCCATGTTGAGCCTTTCGAATTAAAAATTAAAAAATCGTAGTGTATCATATATTTTTTTAACCTGTGTGCATGGATTTATGCAAGGATGTGTGAATGTGTGTAAATAGTTGTATATGAACGGTATGTCTTGTGCTATTTGCCTGTCAACGCATAAAGAGAGGCATGCATCAACGTTTGCATAGCTCACTGTGCACAGGCTAGATTAAAACATGTTGGCTTTTTTAAATTTACTTTAGCTAGTGGCTTAATAGGCCTCACTAGGTGGTGGCTTAATAAGCCTCATGTTTAAGCAAAGTGACCACCCACCCTTAATAGACATGCTGCTTAATAGGCCTCACTAGGTGGTGGCTTAATAAGCCTCATGTTTGAGCAAACTGACCACCCGCCCTCAGTAGGCATGATGCTTAATAGGCCTCACTAGGTGCTGGCTTAATAAGCCTCATGTTTAAGCAAAGAGACCACCCACCCTTAGTAGACCTGCGGCTTAATAGGCCTCACTTGTTGGTGGCTTAATAAGCCTCATGTTTGAGCAAACTGACCACCCGCCCTCAATAGGCATGATGCCTAATAAGCCTCACTAGGTGCTGGCTTAATAAGCCTCATGTTTGAGCAAACTGACCACCCACCCTCAGTAGACATATTGCTTAATAGGCCTCACTAGATGCTGGCTTAATAAGCCTCATGTTTCAGCAAACTGACCACCCACCCTCAGTAGACATGTGGCTTAATAGGCCTCAATAGGTTAATAGACCTGATGCAAGAAAAAAAAATTCTTGCTTTTATTGTGGACAAACACACTTCATGACCAGTGTTATCAGTGGTGATGTATTACAAAACAAAAACAGACGAATATCTGAACAGAAATTGTTTTTTAAACCTTATGCATAATAAAGTCAACAGACAGATGGTTATTTATTTATTATCATTTCAAATGATCTTGTCGACTTCGTCGTTATGCTTGCGTCCAACGTTATGCGTTACGGAGACGGAGACGGAGACGGAGACGAAAGTGACGTCATGCTGCCGCGCGGGAAGTGAGTGCGTGACGTCATGCAGCCACGCGGGAAGCAGAAGCTAATGGTTATTGGAGACTGTTGAAAGAGTCCTGCGGCGTCGAGCGACCTGGGACTTTGAGCGAAGCGAACACAAGAATAGAGGGTGACTTCTAAAGAGATATACAAGATTCCATATAAGAATACAGGGTGCCTCCTAAAGAGGTGTGCAGGATGTCAGAGCAAAATACAGTACAAGATGCCAGATAAGAATACAGGGTGACTCCTAAGGAGACATACAAGATGCCAGATAAGAATACAAGGTGACTCTAAAACGGTGTACAAAATAACAGAGAAGAATACAAGGTGACTCCTAAAGAGGTGCACAAGATGTCAGACAAGAATACAGGATGCCTCCTAAAGAGGTGTGCAGGATGTCAGAGCAAAATACAGTACAAGATGCCAGATAAGAATACAAGGTGACTCATAAAGAGATATACAAGATGTTAGATAAGAATACAAGGTGACTCTTCAAGAGGTGTACAAGATGGCAGAGATAAATGCAGGTTGACCCCTAAAGAGCTGCACAAGATGTCAGACAAGATTACAGGGTGACTTCTAAAGAGGTGTACAAGATGACACACAAGAATACAGGGTGACTCCTAAAGAGATATACAAGATGCCAGATAAGAATACAAGGTGGCTCTTAAACAGGTGTACAAGATGGCAGAGAAGAATACAGGGTGAGTCCTAAAGAGGTGCACAAGAAGTTAGACAAGAATACAGGGTGACTCCTAAAGAGGTGTACAACATGTCACACAAGAATACAGGGTGACTTCTAAAAAGATATACAAGATGCCAGATAAGAATACAGAGTGCCTCCTAAAGAGGTGTGCAGGATGTCAGAGCAAATTACAGGGTGACACTTAACGAGGTGCCCGCGCGGGAAGCCTAAGTTAATGGGTAATGGACTCTGTTGAAAGAGTCCTGGGGCTTGGAGCGAAGCGAGAAGCCCTCCTGAGCCTTTCTAACATGTGTATCATTTGTAGCATGCGTCATTTGATGTGATATAACGTCTAGTCTTTCAGACTGACTGTAATTTTTTATTTTGTGTTTTGCTAATTTTATTTTATTTTTGCTATTCACTTAGGGGACAGACAGTGAATAAATTGTCATTTTTAAATATATATACTTAGTAAAAGGTCTATAACTACTTTTCAGAGTCAATGATGAGCCATGATGAAGATTCGTTTATTGTCACTAAACACACTACGTTCGAAGAATATGCAACGATGGTAAATTATAATCCACAACGTGTGGCCTATCCTTCAGAGTATAGAAACACTAAAGTGCGCATTGATACCACTTTTTATAACAACATCATTGATCATGATGATGATAATGATGTCTTGTTTCATGATCCAAGTCAGCACTATTGCAAATCCTGTATGTCAAATTTTAATTTTCAAAATAATGTATCTACGGAAGTGGTTCATAAATCATGGTATGATTTAACGATGAAACAAGTCATTGCTAAATTAGTGGATGAGAATTGTTTTCTAGATTTTTGGTTCACGTTATGTGCAAAGCCTCTGTTTAGTGTTTATTTTCCAGTAACGTTATATTTTTTTCTTTTATTAATTCCCGGCCGAGGAAGGAATCACTTCGTATCGCCTACAAGCATTTCGCTTTCTTTATTTTTTACCTATGAATCAATATTCACCACATTTTAATATGGTCTATTTGAAACTAACAACTACAACAATATGTGATGCATATGTTTTGTTTTTGTTTGATTCGGCTTTTAGGAACATACGTTACTTAAAAAAAGACATTTGGATATTTTTTTTTAAGTTTATGGTGTATTCATGTTCATGGAAAACACATACCATGGTTTAAATTTGTATTGTTTTTTTGTTTTGTTTCTTGGATATAGACATGGTTAATAAATTGCATGGTATGTTAACTTTGCCTTTATAGGCATCCATTAGTATGCAGTTGTTTGTTTACAGTATCTTTGCATACAATTTTTTTACAGTATGCAGTGCGAATTTGCACGTCGACAGGGGAATCGTCCACGACTCATTCAACAAGGAGATTATATACTAATACCTATTGGTAACAGAGGCATACATTTACCTCCAAGCGATCTTGAAAATGATACGCCCTTAATCTTCATAAAACATTTTCTATTAATTAATTTTCAAATTCATGTTTTGGCTGAAAACGATGAAAATGAATGTCAACTTTTAGAAGTAGGCTGCACTGTGTGGGACAATTACTTGTTTGTTTTACATGCGTTTTACCGAAAGGTAATACAGTGGTCATGTGAACATTGTCCACACACCTACGTTTTTGTTAATCTGTCAAAGAAACTGTTGCCATAAATTCTTGAACCACCCATATAAGTGATAATATGAATGATAACATGTTAATAATAATAATAATAATAATAATAATAATAATAATAATAATAATAATAATAATAATAATAACTTTGCAATTTTGTTATTTGTCTTTTTAGAAAAAAAAAGTATGAAGCCCTTTGCTCAGAAGTTCAAGATCAGTTACTGATGATACAACATAAATAAGTCTTTGTTGTACCCATACACAAAACAGGCTTAGCTGGTAATCATTCTTTAAACAAAAATCTTACTTTAGGTTTTATAGATGTGAGAGCCCCATTATTTTTAATTAAAAATGATGGTGATTTAATACCATTTACGTATTTGCCAGATTTTGAAAATACCTTTCGCCAGTGGCAATGGTTAGTGTTTTGTGCCACTTCATTAGCAGATGTGCAAGTGATTCAACCCTATCCCTATAAAAACGTTTTAATTAATTTGTCTAATGATGCTCTAGCACATTATTAATGTGATTGAACAACCCCCTCAACCATATGGTAGGAATGAACTATTGTTTTTATTTAAAAATTTAAAACAATGTCTTGGTTTATTTATAGCTTAAAAAATGGTTTAAAATTACAGCTTGATTTTATTTTTTGTTTTGTTTAGAAAAACATGAACATGTATCATAATATGAATCACCATATTGCAGACAGCCTAGTTTATATTCAGCAAACACAGTTGTTGCTTCTTCCAGTGTTAAAAACCACTTGTTTTGACGGACGTGGTCTGTGGCAAGAAATTCATCAAGCACTATTAATGGACGTCGTGCGCACTAAAACATAAATTTTTCTTATCGATTCCCATTTACAACAGTATACCTATTTACGTCATGTGGACCATGAATCACAAACAAATTGGCTGTTGATGTTGGTTCAACAGTTATCGCGTACCTCTTACAAACATTATTATATTTTTGTCAATTTATCCAATATTATCTACAACTTTAGGCATTAAACGCTCTGGCTTAAAAATCAACACGCTTTAATGTATTGAAAATGTTGTTGTTGTTGTTATATATAAAGATGAGAGTGTTAAAAAATAACACCCTTTTCCTTCATTATAGCCAAGCCAAGCATGGACGCCTTGAACGCCATTGGCCAAGATTGCGGCTTTGCACGCAAGAAAATGAGTGAATTGCCTACACAAACACCCTTTCGCATACAAAAAATTCAAAAATTAAAAACCAAATTTGGAGAACGAGCTCTTTGCATTTGTCAAGACTTTGAAACATTTCTTCCCACACAATTTAATAACCTACCTGATAATGTCATGGAAGATGTCAATTCGAGTATTCACCCTGTGTATTCAATCTATGAGGGTGAAACGAATAACCGTTGCATCATTCGCTTTGTAAAACTAGAAAACGAATAATCATTGTACGCTTGCCATGACTTTGTTTATTGATACAATAATGCTTATAATGGCTATAGGTAATGGTATTTTTTTCTTGTAAGTTCACTGTTTAATGAGATAATTTTTTTAGCCTTTAGGGCTACGACAATAGAAACATGCCTATAATGCATGTTTACTTCCTATTTATGTGCATGTATAGTTTTTAAACAAAACAAAAGTTTGGTGCTTTTCAGTCGGTCAACACGAATGTACCCAAATGGAGCTAGGTTATGCCCTAATCCTGAAATAAATAAATACACTAGGATGACCAGTTTCGATCGTCAAGCGTTCATCATCAGATCCACGCACTTAGGCTATAACAACTATGTTTGAGAATACAGGTGAAAAATATATACGTACAATATGTACAATTATTTAGTTGCATATCTGCAGTGTTGGTAATGCAACTGTCAGTGTATGCTAAATGTGGTATATCTAATGTTAGTTGAAATTCTAAAATGGTGATAAAAATCCGGAATTTGTCGGTTTGGGCTGATTATATGGTTATACAAAAATCAACTATGGTTATACTGTAATAATACAGGCTGATACTTATCCGGTTGTCTTCCTAACTGGGACTTCAAGCAGTTTCGTGTTCACTGTGGTACCAGTTATAGTCGACTAACCCGGGTGTTAAATGGACGAGACTGGTTTTTCCCTTTCTCCCCCTTTTGTTACTATGTTCGTTCTGAGGTCAGTGCCATGTTTATTTGTGTGACGTTGCCAAGTCTAGATAAGAATTTATGTTATTGAATACAGGAAGATCTACAACTATTAAAGACCGTGGAACTATCTTTGCCACGCGTGGACCAAAAGCCATCTAAACTAAGCGGCACACGGTCTATTGAAGACGTCCCGGCACCTTTAATACTGCCGCGCATAACGGCCTAGGTTTATTCCAGAAAAAATACATAATACACCTGATCCAAATAACATTTACCTATAACCACCGCTATTTACCCCCTTATTTTTATTTAGCTTGGCTGTATCGCTAAGTTGGGTCTTGTTTTCGACAGGGTGTGTTTTTAGTAGAGTGAAAAGAGGTGAACTCTCCATAAAAGTGTGTTCGTTTAGATTGTTGGGATTGTTTTGTTTGGCGAGGTGAATCTCGATTGCTTCTTTTGTGTCGAGAGCTCTGTCTTTCGATTCGTGATGAATTATTTTTAGGTCAGTTTCGATTTTAGTAAAGATGTACCCCGTGCCTCACTTATGTTCGCATACGGCTGAATTTGTTCCGTATCTTATAGCATTCCTATGTTCATTATAACGTGTATCTACTCGTGTTCCGCTCTGTCCAATGTAATTAGCTTGACAACCAGTGTCTTGGCATGTAATAGAATATACCCCTGACTTTGAATACGGTTCTTGTTTATTTAGATTACTATTTTGCAGGTGCTTGCTGGTCTTATTATTCGTTGTGGATGCTATTTTATGCCTTGCTTTTTGAATAGATTAGTGACTTTATATGTGTTCGCATTCACATAGTTGAAGCGCGCGAATTTTTTCTCATTAATGTCCAGTTTAGGAATCTTTTTATCTCTATTTTTATCTTTGGCTACAATTTGGTCTATTTCGCTTGGCGGGAAATTCTTTTCTTTTGCTATTTGTTTAATGGTTCTTATTTCCTTATTATAATTATCTTTTGACATGGGTATGTTTTAAGCCCTGTGCACCATTGAATTGAACCCTGCTAATTTACGCGTACTGGGGTGATTAGACTGATTGTCGATGGCATGCAATGTTTATGTGGCTTTCCGAAATATGGAATATGAAAGCTCGTTGTCTTTACGTTCGATAGTTATGTCGAGATAATTTATTTTTCGATCTGTTTTGGATTCCTTAGTGAATTTGATTGAGTGGTGTAGGCTATTAATGGATTGGAGAATTGTTTCTTCGCTTGTTAATTCAGTATCGTAGATGGAAATTACATCGTCTACGTATCTTTTCCATATTACTATTCCCTTTATTGAAGTCTTTTCTAAGGACTCATTTTCTAGTGCATTAGTGAAGATCTCAGCGATTAATACGCTTAGTGGTGATCCCATCGCTAAGCCTTCTGTTTGTGTGTACATTTTACTGTCGAATTGAAACACGTTTTGGCTGAGGACGACCCTCAGTAATCTCACAATCTCTTCAGTTTCTTTTACCGATTTATTGGATGTTAAGTTATTTTTTATAACTGGTACCAGACTGAACAAGAAACTGCTTGAAGTCCAAGTTAGGAAGACACCGGATACGTATCAGCCTGTCTTATTACAGTATAACCATAATTGATTTTGTATAACCATATAATCACCCCGAACAGTCAAATTCCGGATTTTTATCACCATTTTAGTATTTCACCTAACATTAGATACACCACATTTAGCAAACACTGACAGTTGCATTACCAACACTGCAACTAATTAATTGTACATTTTGTACATATTTTTCACCTGTATTCTCAAACATAGATGCTATAGCCTAAGTGTAATGTATCTGCTGATGATCGCTTGACGATCGAAACTGGTCATCCTAGTGTATTTATTAATCTCATGTACTTTATTTCAGGATTAGGGCATAACCCAGCTCTATTTGGGTACATTCGTGTTGACCGACTGAAAAGCACCAAACTTTTGTTTACTTAGCAACACAGAAAATTGGCTTCAAACCTCAAAATAATGACATGATTTTTACATAATAATAATAATTATTATTATTATAAATAATTTAAATTTAACGTCACATGGTCTTAAATGGTTACATGGTGTTGTATAAACAAAATCATAATGACATGTTTTATTACTTAATAATAATAATAATAATACATATTTTAATGCTAACGTTACATTGTCTTAAATGGTCACATGGTTTAGTACAAACAAAATGATAATGACATAGTCCTAGACTTGTTAATGATTTCATACGCTACGATCACTACATTTAAAACATCTTATTTTTCTGTTTTTTTTACTTGTGGTTGCAGTGCATGAGGAGGGTGTTTAATGAACAAGCGACCCTTAAGCCCAAAACGTTTCAGCTTATTTCATCATTTTGTACAAATACCATTTATAGCAACATTTATAATGATCATAATGAAACTATTAGTCAATAATGATACAGTATCATCTTTTTTATTGTTTATAATTTTAATTCAAATAAAATTTATATCATTTTTATGATGTTCATATTGAAACTATTAGTCAATTATAATACACTGTTGTCCTTTTTTTATTGTTTATAATTTTTAAAATAATTTTAAATTGAAACACCATCTATATCTTTGTTTATTATCATCATATTGAAACTTTTAGTTAATAATAATGCAGTGTCATTCTTTTTATTGTTTAAAACTAATTTTAATTCAATCACCATTTATAACATTGTTATTATATTCATATCCAAACTATTAGTCAACAACTATAATGGAAAAAACACAACATGGTCTCTTGTCTATTTATTTATTTTTCAAAAATCATAAGTGATACTCTACATTTTTTAAAATATATTGATGATGTTAAAGTCCTTATTTAGATAAAAGTAATTTGCTTTTCATGGCAGCAATAACGTTAAATGCAGCCATTGGTTCCGATAGAGTGGCATCTGAAGCAGTTAATCGTGGCTTGGCAATCCTTAACAAGACTTTGTCGGCAATGTGTCTTAGTGTGGGATCACTGTTTTGACAGGCTATATCATGATTACGACATGCATGGTCCAAAGCATTTATCCCCATATTCCCTCTTCTTAAACGATCTTCAAGACGAGTACCAGGACCACAAAAGCTGTATGCAGGTTGGTGAACTTCGAATGGTAAATTTTTAATGATGTTATCAATAATTCCACGGCCAGTGCACTTGCTGCATGGAGGTTTCAATCGGTGAAAAACACTTTTTTTTGTTTTTCTTGTTTTTCTTCTTGTTCTTGCTGTTGTTGTTGTTGTTGTTCTTGGTTGTCGGCGGCTGCTGACGAGCATGGTAGGTGGTTGTTTTCCGCATGACAGCCATGGAATGATGAAACAATGTCTTTACCGTGAGTTTTATGACCATGATACAATTTCATCAATTGGCATGTGGCTCACTGACGAATGGAGGGTATTTTTTGCCATCGTTAATTGCTTGTGACGAGAAAAATGACTGCGTGGTTGTAGTTCACTCAATACAGTGTCAGTAGTCCACTTGGTAGGCGCCTTTTCCCAAATTTCTTTAACAGCGTTGGCAACAACATAAAAAGAAATGATTTAGGTAGTGCTAATAATTCATGTTGTGTAAAGCTAATAAGTTTTTTTTTTTGCACACAAAGAACTTTCTAATAGCCTTGTTGATTGTAGTGGCGTCCATGTTTATAACGTTGATGTTATCACCTCACATATACAAGTCTCACTGCTATCATTGGACGATAATCTTTCAGTTTTAATTTTATTCAACAACTCCCAAAATGCACTGGTGGTGAGCCAATGAAACAATTGCCACGCATGCGGTAAGGCTTTATTCTGAATATTGTCGCAAGGACAAGTATCCATGAGCGTTTGCAGGGATGGACAAACTAGATCTAAAAGGTCAATACATAGACAGTGAGAGGGTAAAAATGGTTGGAGCCACTGGCGTTTTTCACCCCCTTTAACAAATAAGACATTGGCCGAGGACAAATGGGCTTTCATGACTATGTCAAGATACTTGTAAGAAATATCACCCTTTTTCCATACTAATTGCAAAGGATTTTCAATCCATTGGATCTGCTTTTTATCTTTTTCACTAAGCAACTCGAAAGCATAGGGAGGTTTAAATACCAAATGGATTGGGAGTGACACCCAAAACGTACTACAATCGATAAAAGCTACTTCCTTAAATATAAATTGGTTATCTGCAATTTTAAAACCCTGGCAATCCATGATGAGTTTACGCATGATGTTTTTTATTTATTTATTTTTTACTTGTTACCTCGTTGACGTCTAATCAACATCTAACCCATTTCATGGTTTAACATTGCAAAAGTCAAAGGACTTCAGGGAAAAAATATGAATTCAACAACAGGTATTTTTTTTAACTTTAGTATACAAGTTTTATTCATGACATAAAAAGCACTTACCATTTTATTACAAAGTTTGTTTGTTTAATCCGGAACAACATTCAAATGAAGAGTTTGCACATACGGTCCACAGCTATCTCCTAGTTTTGCAGGGTCTGGTACAATGACAGGGTAATTCAAACTCCGCGGAATATTGCCCACATCATAGAGATTTAGGTAAGGACAGGATGGACTCCATCGCTGATGATCGCTAAATGGTTGATCCCACATCTCCCAGTTTCCAATTTCAACGTTGCAAAAAATACACTTGACCACATCCCCTCGGTTTAAGTACTGTAGTAAAATCCGCTCGCTACCAATTCTCCATAATCCATAAAGGGAACTGTCCATGTTTCAAAAGTTTTCTGACGATTAAATTCACATTTTAAATTCCATGGTTTGTCTATCACGCAGTTGTTGTTGTTTTTGTTGTTGCTGTTCCTTATTGAGGGACACATGACGTTCGTTGTTGTATGTGTGTACAGCGCCAGAGCGCAACAGATAGTGTGCATGCAGACGCTTATCATCAATCCTATGAATGATATTTATTTTTCATCTGAACACAGCTGGCTTACATGATGGTGACATAATTGGACAAAGGATGATATTTCACTTGTCTGGCATGAATAATCAAACAGTAGGTACTGGTATGGTCTGGTATATTTTCTTGTGTTTCAAAATCTACCCTTAAATCAATGGTGGTGATTTTTATAGATTCTTCTAGATACGAACAGTCGAAAACAATCAGTGTTGCTTTTGCTTTAAACCCTTGTGGCGACAACATAGGGCAATCCTGTTTTTTCTTAATAAGACGATTGGAATTTAGCAAACATATCATAAAGGGGACCAAACATTTTTTTTGAAAAATTGAGTTCCAACCCCTCATAGGGAAAGCAAACATTATTTAAAAATAGTCGTATATTTCTCAAGTGAATGTGATCAAGCAGGGTGATATCTTTGCTTTGTTGATATTTACTATTGGTTTGAAAACCAATAATAACATAGAGGGGTCTCTCGGTAGAGCGAGCCGATTTCACACTCCAACTATGAGTGTCTGTGGTAGGTAGCAAGGAATACTCATGTAGACTCCAACTTCGAAAGGCGATAGGCAAGGCTTTATCTTTTTGCACCAAATTTAATATGCTTAGCTTTTTACGATCTGATAGCGTCACGTGGGGCACTTTCCATAGTAATCGAAGCAGTTGAATTTTTGAGTCTATCACTTGGTCGGAGGCTCCTTTTAGTGCATTATAATCACTGCGGTCTCTCACCAGATACAAACTTTGTCTTGCGTTCAAAATAATACGCTTGTGATCTTCGGCAAAGCCAAGGAGTGATTTTAAGGGTAGAAAGCCTGTAAAAGTGCCATCGGCATGAACTAGCCAGTCATTGCTACTGTTGGGGCACCATCCTGCCAAAGAAAGCGTTTTACTTTGTTCCTCTCTATAGGAAGGATATAATATCATAAGACTAGTCATGCCCACATTTTGAGTCATATCTATGACAATATAATTTATCACATAGCGTACTTCAGAAAACAGAAAAGCCAAACCATGATTCGCCAACGTAGACGTCGTGGGTGTGCTGCCATCTGCTTTCATAAATTTACCCTCAATTTGAAGGACACATTCATGAGGTAGAGTAAAAATATCTTGATTGTTAATGATGAATTGAATCTCGTTATTGTTATTCAGTCCTGTTGCTTGAGGTTGATAGGAATGCATATCAATGCGCACGACGCCATCTTCCAGTTGCATGGGATTTAAAACTTGCAAAAGCTCTTTGTTCATGACTGGGGTGTAACGTATAACCAATGCGTTGTAAACGTTGTCGGTTAACTCGTGTCAACCGTTTCATACACGGCGGGCAACTAACCGACGTCGTACTCTGTTGTTGCTTTATAGATAAATTTCATAGCGTCTTTAAAACCAGCTTGTTGGTCAAAGGGGTGTTGGCATCCAAAGCAATCAGTTGTTACTTTCTATTCACTAAGAGTAAGGTAATATTACTAATATCGCTGACACACACAGGATGATATAGAACCACTGAAGGGTTTTCACGAATAATTTAGCCACAAGTGGAGGTGAAAATAAAATCATACAGTGAATGGCTTTGTTCTTGATTCGTAAATACGTCTCTAATAATAATGCAACTCACCGAAAATGTGATGGTCCTCTATGAATTTCACTGGATAATCTGAATCATGGGGTTGGTGAGCTGCCAAAACTCTTGGTTTAAATCCTAGTAAAGGACCAATAGAATGAACTCGTGTTTCAAATTCAATGTTAAACGTAGAGAAAATACGACAGCGATGAGTAATCGTATTGGCTGTAAGTTCAAATTTGTGTGTCCCATCCGCAAATGGTTTAACACCAAATTGTTTTATCATCGACACGCTAATGGCTTCGTGCACATCGTCTATGGTATAACTTCCAGGGGGTAGTCTCAACATATAATCATCATAATAAAATTTGTCATTAATATCCAGTTGTATCTTGTAAATTCTGCTGTAACTTTCCAAAGAAATTAATCCTAGCACATAGGATTGTTCGGAGTGCAATTCAATGGGGGGAATCAAGGGAGACTTCAGGCCCGCGGCTGTGCACGGTAAAGGTATTGGCGTTGACATTCATAATGATGAGACTGCTGCCTTAACGCGACCTCTTATATAAAAATGTAATAACAAACGTCCACACACTTGACTGCCAAAGGTTGGTTGACGATTCACATTATAAAATATATTTACCTGGTTTCCCAAAGAACGTAGCAACTCGATCTGGGGTGGTAAATTTCCATAACTGTCAAAGTACCGTACTGTAGAACCTTGTTTTACATAGGCTACAAAATGCGTTCCTCGGCCTGCATCATCAGCTAAATTGTTCATGGCTCGTTCTTCTTTCCACGGTGCTTTGAGTAATTCATTTCGCATAAATACACCTCGAAAACGAGAAATCTTTAGTTGTTTGGCATAGCTTTCCACTTGTTCATGGGTCATGGCATGACGAGGCAGTTGCCTTAAGCGCTTATCAAAGATGGATTCTTTTCTTAGACGATAGGGCATGGCCTTGTTGATAAAAGACTGGCTATAAAGTATTGTCGTTTCTAGCTCCCATAGCAATGGCTTCTATCGTTTTATTGTGTCGCTCGGGTTCTTTGAGTTATTGCTTGCCTCGTTCGACGGCTTTTATGGTTTTCTCCATGGCAGTGGCACCACTCAAAAGCGATCCCAAAGCTGCCAACCCCGAAAATAAAACCGGCAAAACGCCCCCACGCTTAGCAATAGGAATGACTCTCCCACGTTTTTTCTTTCTTTCTTTCTTTCTTTCTTTCTTTCTTTCTTTCTTCCTTTCTTTCTTTTCTTTTTATCGATGCATTACGGTGAGATTTTGGTGCTGAAGACAATCGCACTGCCTGTAATGCTTTTTCGGTAGCCACTCTTTTTAAATATTTTTTTGTTTTAACACCGGGTGTGAGGCAGATCGACTTGGTTTCCGGCCTGGCTTTTTTCTCTTTTAGAATTTTTTTTTTCATGTTCATTGCTTATCTTTTTTTCACCATGGTGCTAATTGATGAACCTTTCACAGCAAACATTCGATAACAACTAACGTAGAGAACCTTATTTCATAGCAGTATATTCCAATTCTATATAAAGCTGAAAATCATTCACCGTTTTCCCAGTTTTCTTTTCCTCAAACGTAAGCATAATATGAAAGGATAACTCATCTCCAAAATTTACTGTTTGATAGTTGTGAACCAACATTCTATCACAGTTTATTTGTATTTTTAAATGTTTCTCATCAGGCATGTCTTATTTAATATGAATCACGCCATCATAATGCAATTGATAATGACTTAAACCGGAAGCGAGTATATAGGTAAGGTGATCATTTACCAGTGGTGGTGGGGAATGGTTTCTGTCATTGTCCAGTTTTTGATTTGACAGATATTCCAAAAATACAGATGGGACAAATTTATAAAGCCTTTTCATTTGGTAGGTGACATAACGTTTCTTGCAGATGTCATTTTCGTCTTGAGGCTCTTGCACATCAATAATACGATGATCATTGGCTGAATAGCCCTCAGCGGTTAGTCTCGGGGCCATGTGATAGAAACTTTGCACTTTACGATCGACTTAGCTTTTTGTAGCCACCTCTCGAGATTGTTTTGACAAAGAGGCGGCCGTGGCCATGGTTACACGAGCTCGCCCGAACACGTCCATGGTGATAAACGTTAACTAACCTATCCTACTCACTGCTTGCCTATATGTAAACCTTATACACACATGAAAAAACTCAGTCGTCGTCACTATGGAATTAATGAATAACCCCATGCTTTGCTCGTCTCTGATTTGGTTTCAAAGCTCTCACTGTCCGTGTGCGAACCTAAACGTCATGGCTCCCTATTCCCATCTACCGTTCGATGTATTATGGTGGGGCCTTCGGGCTGTGGAAAGACAAATGTTTTGCTGAACATTATTACCGCGCCTCATGGTCTACGATTTCAAAATATTTATATTTTTACCAAATCCTTGTACCAACCTCTACGTGTACCTGGAACAAATTATGTCATCGTTAAATAAAGAAGCCATGGGCTATTTTACATTCACCTCACCTCAAGATGTCATTCAACCAGACCGCATTCAACCAGATTCCATTATAATTTTTGATGATATTGCCGCTCAACCACAGACCATTATTCAAGAGTATTTTAGTATGGGACGCCATAAACAACTGGATTGTTTTACCTGGCTCAGACCTATTCTAAAATCCCCAAACAGTTGATTCGTGACAATGCCAATCTCTTCGTTCTCTTTCGCCAACACTCTAGAAATCTCTATCATAATTTTCAAGATCATGTGAATCCAGGTATGTCCTTTACAGCTTTCACACAATTGTGTGCCTCATGTTGGAACCATCATCCCCATGCCTGTTTGGTCATTTATAAACATAGTGAACGATGTGAGGGACGTTATCGCTTGGGTTTTGATCATTTTATTTCTGTTTAAAAAGACCCAGGGTTTGACATTTCAAGTTAGTGTGTCTTTACCTTCACCATGGCCATCGCCATAGGGTACAAGAAACATGTTCAAACCATGCAGCGTATTATTGAGGCACGAAATACTATTCGACATAAATTTCGTGAATTACAACGTTTAAAAAACATCAATCCTTTCCCCATGATGAAATATGCTCCATCATCGGTTGATCCCATGAGTTTCAAACTAAATGCTGCTGCTACTGCTGCTACCTCTCAAACCAAACCCTTAACAAGTTCAAAATTTACTCAGACAGATTCTACACAACAGGAAAAATCCTCCTCCTCCTCCTCCAATGTTAGTGAACAAGAACACGAAGAAGCACAAGAAGAAGAACAACATGGACAAAGTGAAAGCGAAACCGTATTTAGTCCTGAAATAAAGAAAAATCCCCACCCCTTCAACAGTTTCTAGAAACAAAACAAAAATCATCCGTCATAGCGGGAACACCGTCTTCCTACAAATCGTCTCTGTTTTCACAAGTCTTGGCAACCCCTCAAAATAAAGCTCAACTAAAAACATTTTTATCAATCATTATGGGGCAACACTGGAACCGTATCTAACCCTTCTATTTATTGGAAAGACAGATACCACGTATGGTGTTGGCTATGAGAATGATAGTTTTAAAATTGGGGATTAATCCATTAAATTTGCTCGTAATAAAGCTGTCATTAAAAGATCAACTATAAATTAACACCAGGACTGTTAAAGCTGCTATTCTCTCGCACCCCCTCTCTCCATGATTTTAAGTCCGAGGACCTTGCTAAATATAAATCCATTTTATTGGACACCAACGCTCACAAAAGAAACTATAAATCCTCTCAGCAGCTCAATGCCAATATATCCCAAAAATATAAAACCATTATTGCAAACATGTTTGGTAAGCGAAAACACCACTTTGCCTCTGGTGTGAGGTTTAAGAAATTAAAGCCCTACATAGATATAACCTAATGGAATAATCCCAATCAGTTAGTAGAGCGCTTATAATTTCTTCATGCGTCAAAACAAGCCGGACACACAGGACATGAGGCAGGAATTGCCCACATTGAACAACAACTCCGAGATGCCCAAATTATCTTATAAGCCATCCCCCATCAAAGTGGGCAGCGCTCATGAATTGCATAAACCAGCCCGACGCATTTCTGAACGTCGTCGTGTAATTTCCAAAGGAATATTTGAACTTTGGAAGGCAGACTTGGTCGAGATGATACTTTATTTTAACGTTAACGTTGGCGTACGCTGTATGTTGACCGTCATTGATGTCTATTCCAAAATGGCATTTGTTGAATCAGAAAAAAATAAAACTGGTATCTTAGTCACAAAGGCCTTTCAACATATTATTCAACAATCAAAACGCCAACCCCACTTCTTACAAACCGACCAGGGGAAAGAATTTTTCAACAAGGATTTCTCCAGTTTTCTCAAATCTAAGGATACTCACCACTACACCGTGTATAGCAATCTCAAAGCTAGCGTAGTCGAACGCTTCAATCGAACATTAAAAAGTTATATGTGGAAAGAGTTTACAATACATGGTTCCTCTCGATGGATAGACTGGTTACCTCAACTTGTGTCACGATACAACAACACCATTCATTCCACCATCGGCATGAAACCTCGTCTCGTCACCAAGAACCTAGCCAGACTCAATAGACTGTTTAACCCTATAAAAAGAGATGACCCTAAGCGACGTTACCTTAAAAATGGAGATTTTGTTCGCATCAGTAAACATAGAAGTGTGTTTTCAAAATCGTACACTCCACAGTGATCGACAGAAATTTTTAAAATTCGCCAAGTCAAGCTAGGTCAACCAGTGACGTATCCTTTAAAAGATCAAAGCGGTCAACCCATCAAAGGACGATTCTATTATGAAGAATTGCAAAAAAAAGAAAACATTATACCCATACGATTATCTCATTGAACGAGTAATCAAAGTCAAAGGTGCAAAATATTTTATAAAGTGGTTAGGGTTTCCTTCCACGTTTAATTCATGGGTCAATAAACATGATTTTTTGTAATAAAATCCTATTTATTTATTTATTTATTTATTTACCCTAAACCCAACCCTTTTCCAAAAAGATGAATAACTTCCCCTCCCCCATCCAATCCAATCCATCATGGCTAAAAAAACACAACATAATCTCCATCATTCTCATATCTCGTCCTATTTTTAAAATATCTGTAAATAACAAAATAGCAATATAACAATAGCATAGGTTAAACCCCCAAAAAGGGGAAAAGGTTTTTCACCTAGCGACTTCAAATTTGTGGTGCGGGTAGAGGGGGTAAATACCAACCATTCATGTCAAACAAACGTTTTCTCATCTTCACCGTTTCCAAAATAGTGACCATATTTCAAAATTCATTTTCATTTGTCCTACACACTTGAAACTTGGTTTCTGCCTAGAGGGCATAGGCTCTTTTCATTAATGCCAAACAAACTTTTTACTTATCTTCACCGTTTAGAAAATAATCAAAAATTCAAAAACAAGAATTTCCAAAATAAAAATGTTCTTAAATACCATCACACATTCATAGCAAAGAGCACGTCACCCCAACGTCAACAATACCTCATTCATTAAAATCCGACCATCCGTTCGCCAATTATCGCCAATGTTCGCGAGAAAGTAGGCTATCATTTTTTCCCTCCTACACACTTGAAACTTGCTTTCCGCCTAGAGGGCCTTGGGATCTTTTATTGACGTCAAATAAACTTTTTCCTAAACTTCACCGTTTCCAAAATAGCGCCAATGTCAAAAAACACATTTTACCTCAAATTGCGTTTCCAAATTCCACCCATTTTAAAAAATAACCTCACAATCAAATAGAGCGGAAAAATACCATCAAAACGACCCCTCACTCGAACCTACTCCTCCCCCACCACCTAACCTTTTTCCAATATAGCCATACGTATTCAAGCACACACGCGACTGGTAGGACAACGACCCTCACCACACTACTTTCTCGCAACAACAACAACCACCAACAACATTAACCATAATAATAATAATAATAATTGAACTTCTATTGCTTGTTACCTATGAAGAGTGAAATCTGGTTCCCGTAACAACAACAATAACCACAATAATAATAATAATAATAATAATAATAATAATAATAATAACAATAATAATAATAACACACCCGGACTGACAAGCCCCTGACCTAGAAGAAATTCAGATCATCCAAAAGCTCAAAAATAACAAAGCACCAGGAGAAAGTGGGATCGTTGCTGAATTCTGGAAACTGAACGATCCTACACTTACCCAGAAACTTCGTCACGCCATTTCAGACATATGGATGATGGAGCGAATACCAGAAGACTGGAAATGTGCTCTGATTCATCCGCTATACATAAAGGGTGATACAACAGACATCAGTATTTACAGAGGAAACTCCCTGCTCCCTATTGCTTATAAAATCCTTTCCAAGGCACTTTTAAACAGGCTAGAATCCCAGGCGGATCCACTTATTGGTGAATACCAAGACGGATTCAGAAAAGGGCGATCATGTGCTGAACAGGTGTGGAGCTTAAAAACAATATTACAAATGAGAAAATGTAGAAATACAGTTATAACATTCGTCGACTTCAGAAAAGCGTATGATTCTGTAGACGGTGAAACCATTTTATGTTCATGGAAGAATTCGGTATAGACAGAAAGACCCAAAAAGTCATTGAATAGACGCTTACAGGAACTATGTCCAAAGTTAAATTCATGGATGAAATATCGGAGCCCTTTGTCATCAAAACTGGTGTTCGACAGGGGGACGGATTATCCCCAATGCTCTTCAATATTGTTCTCGAAAAGATCATTAGGGATTGGGAACCTCATGTGAAAGGCGTTCAAATTGGTATAAGAAAAGAGAACCGTCTTACAGTCAAGTGCCTCGCTTTTGCGGGCGATATTGTCATTATCACTAACACCAGACATGAAGCCATACACGCAGTGGAAAAATTACATGAAATTGCGCAAAGAACCCGACTACAAATTGCTTATGAAAAAACCCACTATATGGAAAGACGGCCAGAAAATAACTCATCTTTAATCACACAATACGTTAAAATAACACAAGTCCCCCATTTTAAATACCTTGGTGAAATCATACAGTCCTCGGGACTAAACCGAATTGCCAATGAACAAAGAATCACCAAACTACAGAAGGCCTACAAGCTAACGTGGTCTCACTACAACAAGAAGTGCATCTCGCTAGACGCAAAATTAAGGCACTATACAACGGTGATTCTTCCGGAAGCAACTTACGCTGCCGAAACAATGGTGATCGACGGTCATTCCAACTTTAAGGATATAGAAAAACAGAAATGAAAAATTTTCAGAAAGATTTACGGGGCAGTTAATAATAACGGTATTTGGATGAAGAGACCTCAAAGTGAACTCTACCAAAAGATCCACACGATAAGGGAAGTAATCAGAAAACGCCGAGAACAGTTTTATACACACATTTACAGGATGGAAAATTTCAGAACGGAGAAGAAATTGCTCAACGTTATGACACGGAGTAAGTGTGGCACGGAGTGGCTGACAGAGGTTCAGAGGGTTCTAAAACAGGTCAACATTGAAAATCTTGAGGACCGCACCGAGAGCAGGAATAAAATAAAAAATGTTAAGTTTGATCAGAGACCGTCACGACTGCCTGGAAGATTATGGACAGATGACCGGAAGAAGGAGGATTCTGAGAGGATGAAGAGATTTTGGGAAGATAAGCGGGAAAACGCCAGGAGATAAAATCATGTATTCAAGTTCAATCGCTCTCCTAAAGGGGAACAATCGATTAAATAAATACAATAATGATAATAATGATATCGTATGGCCTCGGGTGCCAGGTGCAAGCTTTTTGATATTTGACACCCAGAGGGCAGCTTGCATGTCCAATTTTGTTCTTCCTTGAAGCACTATGAAAACCAAGGAGGTTAGATATCTAAGTTCCTGGACACTATAGAGCTTTCTATTAGAGAAATGAGGAACTTTGTGTTGGCGGAAAATCCACCGATTAATTTTGCCATTATGAACACGGCCTACTGAATTCAAATGGGTTCTTTAACATGGCAACATCGTATGACATGCGTGTCGTGATATTTGTCGCCTTTCAAAATTCACTTACCATGGCCAGGAGCGAACCTGCAAGCTGTGGGTTAGTAATCCGACAAGATAACCACTCACCAACCGTGGCAAGCAATAATAATAATAATAATACTTCTATTGCATGTAAGCTATGAATTATTACTCTATTATCATATAGTAGATTTAGGCTGCGGAAATATTGAAATTTTAATTAAATTGTGTTACGATTAGCTAATTATTGTATGACTATTTCTTGTTGCCACCGGAAATCGGTGTTCAATTGCTCGGTTTAGTAATAATAATAATAATAATAATAATAATAATAATAATAATAATAATAATAATAATAATAATAATAATAATAATAATAATAATATAAATAATAGTACAAATAATAACTAGTTACAGTCTCTAAAAATATTCGGCACTGGTACAAATAAATGAGACTGATATCATGGTGTCCAAACAACAGCAGCGTACGCATATCCATATTAGCTAGACTCATCTCAAAGTTGTCCCTAACCCCGTATTTGTTGGACCAGAGTTCAGGGATTCAGATTATCTATGGTGGAGTATACGCTCGATATCTCTTTGCATATAGTACTGTAGTTATGTTTCATGGTAGGAAATACATGATTCCTAGTTGCTCATTAATCTAGAAGAATTTCATTTATTCGATTCAGAGAGAGAAACCCAAAGTGGAAAACAGTCCTTAGCCAAGGGTTACCATAAAGGTACCGCCTACCAATGGATTTGGCAGAATTAATTATGAACGATAAAGAGAAGATAACAAAGAAAACTTTGTTTGGATGAGAACTTTGTTTTGAATGCAAACTTGAAGATGGAGCTGAGAGTGGCTGCTATAGGAAAATATAAATTAGAAATACTCGTATTTTAAAGGTGATTTTGAACAATTGACAAGAATTCTCTGATAAAATTTACAGAGAGAGCGAGTAACTAAAGTTGTGAACAGTTGATACCAAGTTTTCTGTAAATTGTAAACGCAAAATTCGAAACCACTGTTCTAGCTCCGAAAAAAAAATCTAATGGCTTCCCAGTTTAAAATTCCATACGTCTCTTGCATGCAACCTATGCACGGCTCATAAATAAATTTCTTTTTCAAATCAACTTCCTAGGCTTGATCTGAATTCTATTCAAATCAGACTGTTGAATCAAATATAGACTATCTCCTGATTGCTTGTATGGATAAAAAACGGTTCTCTTTATTGGTGCTGTGTCTGATACGAAACACACGTCCTCAAACACGTCGTTCACGTTCTTCAATACCATGACGTAAGCATGGTTGTTTTGTTTACGACACAGACGACTGGCACCAACCCTTGTGAATAATATTATGGAAGAATGCCAGCTCAAACGTTTGGATGGGACGCATATAAGTACATTCTAAAATATTAAAATTCGAAACTTGATTCGAAGCCAGAGAAAATGATATTCGTTGTTTATGAGGGACATTTAAATAATTATCGACTATTTGATCCTGAAAATAAAAGATGTAAGGTCTCGCATAATTCTCAATGAAGATACGAAAGGGACTGTAATTGAGAACACGATTCAAACTGAAACATTCAGTGATGAAAATGAATGTAAAGTAAGTAACTACTTAAGGTTAAACAAGATATAGAAAATGAGCACCAAACCCATGAGGCTACTCTTGTCATCAATCCACCAGCTTGTAGTTTACGACCCCGAAACTATATCCCACAACCAAAACGTTTCGATGTTCTCGTTATGGGAAAAGAATACCAAGAAATTATTCAGAAACCATGGAATGTAGAGATGTCAGATAGGGGAAGCGCACTATTAATGAAGAACTTTAACTCTTAAAAAGAATATTACACACGGAAAATTGTACCCTCAAATTCAGAAATGAAATTTCTAGATACGAAGAGGGTATTCAGAGTAAAGTATTCATGTACTGGGGTAGTACTGTACCCGTTCGTGCGAGGCATGCGATGACCCATCTGCTATTACATCTCATACCTGGCATCCCAGGACAGGTAGAGTTGAAGTAAACACAAAATAAAATAAGGAATGTGTTCGAAATTCAGTTGAAATATCACAAAAGCAGAGGGTAACACGAGATAAAATATCTCCGGATCGTTAGGGGTTTAAAGTTAATCAGAATATCAAATAAAAAAGGGCGCCATCAACTGAATACCTAGCAAACCACATGCTTCCTGGTTAAGCCTTAAGTATGACAAAGGAAAGGATTGGGAAAACACATCAACATGAGATCACAACTTAAAATAAAATAAAGTTTATTTAAACTTGAGTGGTCAGACAGAAACAAAATAAATTCCTGCCTAGGAGTATGGTAGAGTATAACAGTTAGGATGTTAATGTTCTCTCAAATCATACCATCTCAAAGAAAATATTCACGTGCAAAAAATAAAAATAGTTAAAATTCACTTGTGCTCTCAGGGTCACCGTAGCACTATGTCTTTTCGTCACTGACATTTTGTGAGCCCTGAGACCTATCTTTGTTTCAGATAACATCAGGCACGTGGATTTCAATTACATATTAAACTTTCTATCACACAACAAATTTTATATCAACACTAACATATATTTAATCATTCATAAATGGCTTGAATGTCACTGTTCCAAACGTTGGAATCCTAATAATCACTCTTAAGATTAATAATAAATTTGTACACGTTATTTACACCACTTCTAACAACTACTCGGTTGTAAATCACAATTCTGTTCTAATCATCTGTCTTCATCATCATCACCCATAGAAAAAATATTAACTGCTCCTCACATCGGCTATCGTTCAACTATCTGTTCTATTCAAATCAGAATGATTAATTTCCTTATCATCAGATCATTCAAATAATTATTATATCCATCATCTCATTAAATCATCTGCAAATCATCTCATTCAATTTGATTTAATTTCAACATCTTATTTAATTTAATTTATATCAATCCATTCATTTATATTATTTTTATAGTCATCAGCTTATTTAAATTCAATATAATCATCTTATCTAAATTTTAATAGAGTTCTCAGCTTATTTAAATATATTTCAACTTATCAAATGTATTACAGTTTTCAGCTTATTTAAATTTATTAATATTTTATTTTAATTATCAGCTCTTTTAATTAATTATCATTTTATTCATCTATTCATAAATTTATTTAATTAATCATTATTCATTTTTATTATCAGGTCAGATCATCACTATGTTTAAACTTCAGATAATTATTCCATAAATTATTATTATTATTATTATTATTATTATTATTATTATTATTATTATTATTATTATTATTATTAGAGAATCTTGGATTATAAAACTTCCAGAAAATGTTTAAGATCGGTTAAAGAACGTTGTCCCAAAAATCCACCAGTTCCAGGCTATACCCTAAACACTTTCGATTGCCATGCCAAAAATACGTTGCCTTCACTAAATTACATTGGATCTCATCAACCAAAATTTTATCACTTAAATTCACTTCATCAAATCTCACATTTGAATACCATTATTCTTTAACATTATACCACAATTATTTAGCACAGAGCATGAACTTCAAATATATACTAGACTGGGTTCGACGACCTCATGTCTGCATCAATAACTCACATTGGCAATATTATAAAACTCTCTTTGGCAACTTCACAAACTTGGCCGCCAAAAATATACCTTAACTCATCATACAGAATGATCCACAAATGAGCCACTGGTTTCAGACGGTTGACGAAAATGACCTACAAGAATTGAAGTCTGTATTATCATGTCCAGACAACTTCTTAAACAATAAGAAAAATTACCAAAGTAATCGTAATCCAATCCAAGATTAATTTTAATCCAGTGTATTAAATCTCTGTTAAGATCCTAAAAATTTACTTCAAAAAGAACACCAACGTATTATATTAACTCATATTCATAATATCTGTTCATCATCTGCCTGTAATAAATTCTTAATAAGAAAGAACTCGTCTTAAAAGACTCAATTACTTGAAATCCTTATCAAAGGTATACGCTCACTCACAAAAGAGTATCAAATATCAAATATTAAATGACTGTACTCTCAAAAGAGTAATGCAACAAACTATTGGATTGGTAATACAAGAATTACAAAATGTAACCCTACTGACATTTATTTCTGAATTATTTGACAAAGATCAACTAATATTTGACTGTTATATTATTGTTTAATTCTCTTACTATCACAATTGCACTCGGATGAAAATATGGTATTCCTAAGCGGCGGGTAAGGCGTTCAACACCACACAGCTACTGAAGTAACAGGCCCCGTCTTCGTAGACTAAGACGATAAATTCCTATTTTGGCAGGTCAGGCGATCAACACCACACAGCTACATAAGTTAACATGCCCCGCCTTCGTAGACTAATGAGTGAGTGCACATGATTGGAATCAACAATATTCTACTTGTCACATAAAAGCGATACTGATTCGCTAGAGCGAATTAAATTCCACATCTCAAAAACAATCCAATAAAGAAAAAAATCCCTGCTGATAAATCTCACATACTCGCTAGTATGCAATAAGCTGAAAAAATCTAAACTATCCGACTGCAGGTCTCGAGTTTCAAAATACTCGATAAAAATCACTATGATCAAAAATACTATCACTTCAAGAAAAATAAAGATCCAAATCCTGCCTAAAATCAATAAATAGCGAAAAAGTCGGATAACTGTGTCTGCCATCTCATATGGTAACACCATATTTTAGCAAACTCCTCAAGATGAAGTAAGAAAGTAATCAAGCCATGTCGTAAAAAAACATTCCTAAAGATATACTAGTGTGCCCAGTGTCATGTTAGAAAATCATATCAGTAATGTCATAGCTCTCAAAATACCTTCATATTCCAGATGTTTAATAGAATTTATTCCAAGATCGGCGATAATCCAATTGTACGCAACAGATTTCTCGAAAGATCGGCGAAATCGTCGTATATGCCACTGGAAATGCATTTGGCCCCGTCCAAAAGCACCTCATGATGTAGTCACTCTTTTCGATAGGAATCGAATCCGTCCCTTTGCGCTGCCATCACGTCTCTTCATGCGCCTAGCCCCACATGGTAGGATGAAGGATATCCATCACGGATATTGTCCAATAATCCCCACAAAGTTCAGTTCGAATGGGCACCCCATTCTATTCTCGGATGTGTTACGCCACTGTTCGATGTAAAATTGTCGATTGACATTCGCTAACAGTGTTCTTATCCACTCTGGTTGAATTGCATTAAGAGAAAAAATATTTCAGAATGTAAGCATGTTTTCTAGACACCCTGTATCTGTGTTCGACGTGGTAATTAATTCCGTAATTGTTCATGAAATAAAGTCATTTAGTGAACACCTCACTACTGTATAATGTGCATGAAATCCATTGTCCCATTTTGCATAACGCAGCAATGTGTAAGCTGCCCCATGGTCGCTTAAAATATGCGATGCTGAAACACATCATTTGTGTACGCCGTAATATCGGTGAAATAACTTCAAAGTCCATTTGGTTATCAGTTGAGAGCGTATGAACTTTAAATGCAATAAGTATCTGGACTGCTGAAAGTCTAAGTCCAAATGTCATGAACGTGAAAATGTCGACTGCAGTGTTCCACAACGTGACCACAAACTGTCACAAAATGTCGCCCAATACATGACATTTCCTGCTTCACTATCTGTGTGTAACACGAAGTTAATCACTAGCCTCATTTTACCCATCTTGTATGCGACTATTCGTTGTGAATACTGCTGCAAATAATGTTCGTTTTTCCCAATGAAATGCTGCTTACTTCTGCTGTAGATTATGAGCTGGTAAATGCGTTGCTATTTGAAACACACGCTAACGCAACTCCACTGTTCAAAACTATGCTGTTCCCTATCAACGGCCGCCTTCGCCCTGCTCACAGCCATCGCGATACATTCTCCGGTCAGCCTGCTCGACTCTGCCGTGCTCCAAAAGTTACACAATGCAGCATTTACGAAGTGAACCTGCCAGGGAGGTGATAATTACTGCACTGCACTGTATTGTATACTGTAATACTTTCGACTTGCTACTAGAGCAGAATATAATAGACTCTAGAGCAGAATGTAGTAGACTGATTCCTCGTTTCACTGTGCTGCGACAACTCTCCTCGCTAAACACATGACTCGCCACCCCACAGCTGGTGTGAGGGTAGCCCCAACCGTTGTTCTCTGACGTCAGATATTTAGCCTCGGCCCATATCTTCTGTTATGAAGCCATAATACCCAATTAAGGAGTTATCCACCTTTTCTAATAATATCATTAATATTAAATATAATTCCTTTCTCTTCTGTGGTTAAATAATACGTCATTTCCAATTAATCTCCATAAATATCCAGTACTTCCCCCGTGATTCCGTGCGTTTGAGGGGTAGTGACTTCTTCGCCCATAGTCTTCTACGTGATCTTCCCACATCGTCACTGGCTCGATCTCAGTGCAATCTTTTATTCTAAGCAACAAAACACAGCTACAGCTGGCGTAGCCGATCGCCTCGATTAAATATGGGGTTCGGTATCTAGATATGAAATCAGATTGAGTGTACAGGGATATGCACATGAGTAAAGGGCAGACTACGAGGATACGTTTTCTCCCACAACGAGATATATTTCCACAAGACTACTCCATGTCACTCCGGTAATTATATGTTGCGAGAAAATTCAATTCAATGTGAAGACAACATATCTACATGGTGAAATGGAAGAAAATATATCACCTCCAGAAGGAAATTTCATCGATCTTGCATTTGTATCTGACCTGAAGGATTCACAATATGGCCTTAAGCAGGAATCTATGTGCCAGAATAGGAAATTCAGTCGATTCATATCGACTTGTGATTTTGAGCAAAGTAAAGTTAACAAATGTGAATATAAACGCAACCAAGATGTGGCGACGATTATCATTGCACAATTTTCAGATGATGGTTTAATTACGTCAATTGATGGTAAACCTCTCGAAGATTTAGTATCAAAGCTTCAAAGTACATTTGCGACTGCTACTTCTGCTCCAATTAATTTTATGGGAATGCAAGTAGACTACAACGCAATTCAAAGGCGCTTTCGTATTCACAAAACTGGTTACGTTCAGCAAAGCATTAAACGATTCAATTTAGAAGATGTCAAATCTTGAAAAATTCCTAATGTTCCACCGCTAAATCTGTGTTCATGATCGATGGCCGAAAATAATAATAATAATAATAATAATAATAATAATAATAATATTAAGATGAAAAGAGGAAGAAGAAGAAGAACTATCTCTTTATCGTAAAGCTGTTGGGCCACTTGCGTTTACTTCGATAGTTAGTCGTCCTGATAAAATGTTTGACTGAAGCTACGTTTCCCTGGTACATTTCAAACTGCAGAAGTGAGCACTGGGATGACAAAAAGCGTATAATCAAGTACATCAAAGGAAATCAATTGACGGCATCGAGTATAAAAGAGATAAGAACACGTCTATTACAATTGAATGTGCAGGTTCCGTCTTCAGGAGCGACATCGATACGTGACGTGGCTACGTATTCATGATGAATGGTTGTGCGACAACTTGACCTATTCATAGTCAGACAACAATATCGTTGTCAACAACGAAAGCTGAACACATAGGCTATCTGCTTCAATTGGTGCTCCGAGAAGCCATCTAACGTCTCAGTGATAATGGCCAACGTTTCAATAAGCGTATAAAATCATTCACCGGTAACATTGCCATACGCTTAGTTGAAATTACGTACCGGTGTTTAATACATTATAGAAGGTGAGACACTGAAAACTGTTTTTCGGAATACTTGGATAAATACAAATGGGATTAAAAAACAGTTGCAATAAAAGTTGTTCACCCCGAAAAGGGACATCTATTAACATTAAACTCGACCCCCTGCACCACCCCCGGGGGCGGGGTGACTTAAACAGAAACCCCAATTTTTATTGCAGATTTGGATTCTGCGTGAAAAATTATGTCACTTTTGTATGAAACTTTTTTCGTTTCATGACAGATGGCGCTGTAAACGGTAAAAATGAAATGAGTTGAAAATTGTTGCAAAAAAAATTGTTCAAAAAGATACGTATCACATTAGGAAAATCAAAGTAAAGTTTTTGACATTTTTGAAAATGCTTTCGTGTTACACTTTCAACCCTCCCGCAATGCATTCCTAGACTACTTTTAGCGTTACCTATGAACAACGACGTGGACGTAGTAGCAATTTGTTCCCTTCGGGATGGTTGATTACTGTGAGTCCCCTTACCTCTCACTATCTCGGGGTGCTTGGTTACTGCGAGTCCCCTTGCCTCTCACTATCTCGCGGTACTTGGTTACTGTGAGTCCACTTGCCTCTCACTATCTCGGGGTGCTTGATTACTGTGAGTCCCCTTGCCTCTGACAAGTGTTTCATTGAAGCAAATGTTCGAAATATCCGTTGTTTCTAATGTACATTGCAACTCTGTGTCTGTAAGACAATCCAACATTTATAAGTGTCTCTGCGCTAATATTTGCCCATTCGTTGATAACTCACTGCTGCATACTTTCTGGGGTGTTTGGTATATCGATGTAAACTCTCTCCTTTACCCTTTCCCACAGGAAAAAAAATTACGAGCCTTACAGTAGTCGCATATGATGTGTAACATCTGACATAGAAGAAACCTCACGTGAAATTGTTGATACACCGGTATTTTATACTATTATTGGCAAAAAAAATAATATATTGTAAAAGGGAGTGTTTTACAGATATTGTAGTTTATAATACGGAACTCATTTTATTAGATGATTTGTAGCTTCCACCAGCACTAGCTTAAATAAAGAATACGATATCGATTAACTAGATTAATAGACGCGACACCGCTCATAACCTTAAATTCCTTATAAACAGGTCCTCTTCATTCACAGACCAACACGTAATTGCATATGGATTCTGTTAAAATGAGTCATATTGATATGTTAAATATCATTTAAAATGATAATCTGGTAGCAAAAGTATCTACCCCGACCGGGATTCGAACCCAAGATCTCTAGATTCACAGTCATAAGCACTTAACCCACGGCTATTCCGACTCTGCAAATTTCGTGCACAAGTTGGTGACTTATTACCACGTTCCAATAATACTGCATTACGGAATTAAGTTTCATTTATATTTAGCTTGTTTCGATTATGTTCCTGCGTGAAATTGAGTTTAAAATGCCTTATGAATAGGCCCTCTTGTGAGTAAAGAGAATGTATTCAATAATAGTGCATAAAGGCTTGCTCAATTCTCGTATAACCACAACGATTATGTTATACTGATGACTGCATTACCGTTATGTGTGTCAATATTTGAATAGTCATTTTGCAGAAACATAATACCGGCAATGCCGACTACTTACAATGTTTGATATTAAGGCATTTTACCATTTAAATACCGATACGAAGACTTCGAACATGTACCATGTCATTTGTTTCAATCACTTGACACCAGAGTTAGCATGAGCGTTTTCCGTTCAGTATGTCATATACATTCCACATGGCCGAGAGTACGTCATGGTATCAATTTCCGACACCGCGCGCTCATTGTTTCTCGTACCAGTGCCAACTGGGTCTTACCACTGCCCACTGGATCGATCGATCGAGTTGGCAGTGCATCTTATACTTCCGTTCGTTCCACCACTGCCAGCTAGTACACTTCCGTTCCATCGATCGAGCGAGAAGTGCATACTTCCGTTTTCCACCACTGCCAGCTAGTACACTTCCGTTCGATTGATCGAGCGGGCAGTGCATACTTCCGTTTTCCACCACTGCCAGCTAGTACACTTCGATTTGATTGATCGAGCGGGCAGTGCATACTTCCGTTTTCCACCACTGCCAGCTAGTACACTTCCGTTCGATCGTTCGAGCGGGCAGTGCATACTTCCGTTTGATCCACCACTGCCAGCTCAATCGTTCCGATCCACTTCCGTCCCTAATTTTCAAAATCACTCTCACAAAACTATCCAGCAACCGAGCGGAAAGATGTTACACATCAAAAATCGGCAGAAATCAAATTGGGTGAACGTGCGGGCCAATTTTGAGGACCTCGTCGTCCAATCCATCGACGCGGATAGTTTCAATTCAAAACTTCCGGAGATATTCGTGAATAATGCGCTGGGCATCCATCGTGTTGAAACCAATTATCCATTCTTGTTTGAAGTGGAACATCTTCCATTGGTATGGGTAGAATATTATCTAAAAAGTCGTTGTACATTTGACCATTCAGATTATTTACTATGAAGTATGGGCCAATTACCTGAGTACCTAAAATACCTCACCAAACACTGACACTCCACGGGAGTTGATATTCAACTTGCCTTAATCAATGGGGATTTTCCACTGGCCAATAATGCATACTATGTCGATTCACTTGACCACGATTCGTAAAATTGGATTTATCAGAGGAAAGCATCTGTGAAATGAAATTATCATTGACTGACAGTTGTTCCTGTATCCAGTTGCAAAAATTCAAGCGATTTTGAAAATCCTCACTATGCGGTTCCTGATGCAGCGATGCATAAAATGGATGGAATTTGAGTTCGTGCAATATGCGTATAACACTTCTTTGAGAAATTCCTGAACCTCGCGCTATTTGCCTAGAACTAATGTGAGGATTTTCAGCTACTGCAGCTAAAACATTCACTGTGTTATTCTCGTTTGTCACAGGCCGCGGTTGGACTCTTTCTCTAGGTTTAACACCTCCACTTTCAGTAAACAGTTGGACAATACTGCGAAAAGTCGTTGCAGAAGGAACATTCCTATCAGGGAACAGATTAGCATACTTTTGACGAGCTTTTTCAACATTTCTATGAGCCTCAAAATACGAAGAAATGATATCTACTCTCTCTGCAATCGTTAACATCGTGGAACAATTGAGAAGAGATGTTTACAGTCCGAATCACTGAAGTAAAATGAACAGTCTGACCACGGAGTGTGACGCATGATCACAGTCTGTGCCTTATTCGATTGTGCGAGATGTCATTTGATAGATCTTTCAAAAGGAGTTGCAATATGCATTAGAAACAACGGACATAATTTCGAACATTTGCTTCAATGAAACACTTGTCAGAGGCAAGGGGACTCACAGTAATCAAGCACCCCGAGATAGTAAGAGGCAAGGGGAATCATAGTTATCAATCACCCCGAAGGGAACAAATTACTACAACGTCCACGTCGTTGTTCCTGGGTAACGCTAATAGTAGTCTAAGAATGCATTGCGGGAGGGTTGACGGTGTCACATGATAGAATTTTCAAAAATAACAAAAACTTTACTTTGTTTTTTAAAATCTGATGTGTTTTTTTTAGATATTACCATTTTTCAACAATTTTCAACTCATTTCCATTTTTGCTGATTACAGCACCATATATCATGAAACGAAAATAAAGTTTCATACAAAAGTTGCATATTTCTTCACGGAGAATCCAAATTTGCAATGAAAATAGGGGTTCCTCTTTAAAATTTCAAAGTAACCCCCTACCCCTTCCGTCCCCGGGGGGTGGTGCAGGAGGGTCGAGCTTTATGTTAATGGATGTCCCTCTTCAAGGTAAACAACTTTTATTGCAACTGTGCGTTAATCGATCCGATTTGTATTTTTCCAAATATTCCGAAAACAATTTTAAGTGCCTTACCCTGTTAAGCAGATGGGTATAAAGTAACATTTATTCGCAAACAGCTCAACGGTGATTCAATCGCTGTATATTTTGTTCCGCCTGAAGAACAATTAGCTGACATTTTCTGTCTCTCGTGATTGCTCCGAAATCCTACGTTCAAGATTAGGTATGAATTTAGCTTTTATGAATTCATATACTTATGTTGAATTTGAATCCATGAACAGTGTAGAAAATGTTATTGTGTAGAAAATTTATCATTTGATCTCAAGTATTATTTCTTAGATACAAAATGTGGTAAGGCAGTCAGAGACAGGGGCGTATGTGGAGTTTTATTTGGGGGTGGGGGTGTCCGACCGGGGGTTAGGTGGCATAGTATAGGCCCAAAGAATAGGGGGGTCCTGGGTTCTCCCCGGGAAATGTTTGTATAATTTGGTGCAAAATGATGAGTTTTAAGGCTATCTGGCATCACTTTTTCCACCAATTTGTTATGATGCCTTATGTTTGGTTAATGTCAAACGCAACTAAGACCATTTTATGATACTTTTTATTAATACAATCATCTTGCTTACTTGATAGTATTTACACGGAAAGAATTAATGTTACTGTTTTGATTTACAACTCACAGTATAATATAAAGTCAAGGTTTCTTGAAGCATTGCCAAATCGATTCATAACTTCATCGTCAGTGAGATGTATGTCACTGTGAATAAACGACAATACTAGACGGTTTTCAGAAGTAGAATTTCTTAAGTATGTTTTCAACCAACTCAAACTCCGTTCGGCAGTACCAGACTTATGTTTTAGCAGCGCATCTGACTTAGCAGATGTATACTTGCTAAGGTCACGGTTTCTTTACCGCGTGCTGTCGATTACGAAGAGAAGAAATAGACTAGTTGCAGTTGTAATAACTTACTTTTATTAAGTACCGAAGAATGAGTCTAAACAGTGTGGACTCAGACAGATGTTATAGTCTGAATTCGATTCCAGATCACGCCTACCGCAGTCGGACAGAGTAGCATGGTTGAGATCAGTCTGATGAGTGAAGCCCAGAGCCTTGTTATCAGGCCCCTTATATAATGCTATGAATGAACAAAGTTCAGTGCGGGGTCAATGTATTGGACACCGCCTGACTTGTTATTGAAAGCTATAACTCAAGCCCTCGTGACTCTGGAATATTCCTCTCTTTGTATCACAGAGTCCACACTTACACAATGCACATGACACACATATCCTGTGTGTCGATGATTTAGTAATACAGTGCAATGAAATATCCTTCTAAAAGCTATAAGCTTGCTTGCCAGCAATTACATCAAGGCTGTCAGGTAAGTTACCTGGGGTTTCAGGTGACGTGCCGACATGGCAACGTAACTCCAGTAGCTACAGAGAGAGGCAAATTTGCCAAAAGTTTGATAAGGGTATAAAAGTTAGGGAAAAAACCTTTGTCAATTGCTTCAAGGGCACTTGTTGCTGTTCATGGTTCGTTCATAAGAGTGAAGGCACTGGAGAATAATAAGAGGTTATGTTGTTACACATAAGATCAGAGCAAACTGATTGTCACACTGTTTACATCGCTCTACCTTCGCCTTGCTCTGCATCGTTGCCATACGTCACTTAGTAACAATAGTACACGATTATATTGGTTTTTAATGTTTTAATTCATAAACAAATAATATATGTGACAACAATTTGGGGGAGGGGGTGCCGGCCCCCCCTGGTCCCCCCTTATATACGTCCCTGGTCAGAGAGACTATAGAAGTAAATGGATAAATGCAATCATCGAGCCTTAATGCATATCGATGTATCTATCTCTCTTCTTAACCTATTTCTTCATGTAAAATATAGGCTTATGAGATTATATTTTGTCCATGTGTGTGTATGTGCTCATATGTGTGTCACCCTAATAAATTTGATTGGATAGAGTGATCTTAAAGAAGCTTTATGAGAACTTACTACCCCGTCCGAATCCGACCGTGTATTTTAAATGTCAATAAGTGTCCCCTATCCAACTTGGTGGACAAACAATTATTTTACCAGTATGCAACATCCCCGAAACTGTTGAAGCAATCCACCTGAAATTTCGTATGGTGATAAAGGACTACAAGGTAAGTCAACATATATGATTCAATAACCTGAGAAGCGCCAAACCAACATGGCGACCACGGGAATTTCAAATATTTCAATGGGCTTTTCTGCCGATTTAATCATCCGAGTGGAGTGAATCTTGGCATGGTAAATATTTATTTAGGGCTTATAATGAAACATTTCTAAGATATGAATTTTCCTAACTCGTCAAGGAGTGATCTGATACCAGTGAATCTTATTTATTTGGTAGATTTATTTCTGTTCTGAGGGCTGGAATGGGGTACAGGGACACAGCTAGAGCCGGGCAAATTTGCTGTATTTCCGATCGGGATCGTAAGTTGCCGCATGGCCAGTATCGTCCCCCACCAAGCGCACTCAAGGCCAGGTCTTTCCGTTGAATGAGTATCTTACGTCTCAATAATACCGGTACTGATTGGGAACCTTAAGTCTCGATAGTACCGGAACTCATTTTTTCTCGGTGTTATCGATATTATTAATTTGAGGGTAAAAGCATACTCACTCAAGCCGCTGCACGTGTCACTCAAACCGCTGCACGTGTCAAGTCAAAGCCTTCTGTAATAACTCCGGAACCACTATTATGATAATTATTAACGGACTAGCTGAAGTACCCGTGCTTCGCTACTGGTCATAAATAAATTGAAATGTGAAGGTGACAGTTAAAACAGGGGATCAGCGAGGTGCTGAGCGGTTTTACTCGCTAACAGTTGGAGATACATGAAAAATGATAAGTACCATTCGGATAGAAATTTAGATTTTAAACCTATCGTATGCCATCAAAAGTTTGCTACTGCTTAGCGTTATCTTTTTATTTGAAATTGAAATGTGAAAGTTTGAAACCAAAGAGTGCAGTGACGTCACTAAAATGGTCTCCAACTTTAAATAGTGCTAAGTATTGAAATCAAACTAAGTACAAAAGGAGCCTGGTCATGGCTTCTAATAATTACTATGAGAATTAATGGTGACGTCAGTTACCTGTAGGTTTGCTAGGGTACTGTATCTGTTGAGGGCAGTGATGATGATGATGATAATTGTTGTTTTAAGGGGACAATCATCTAGGTTATCGGCCCCTGAGGGCAGTGAAGGACGTAATGTTCTGCACAAATCATTTACTCTTATAGTCACCTTTTCGACGTATTGAGTGTACAGGGAGCAGAACACAACGTCTTAAGTAGAAAAGAAGACGTGTTGATGGCGTGGTTAATCATTTTAGGTTACTGTTTCATTTTGGTTGCTACAAATTATTCTGGTTCTGTTAGTCTTAGTCAAGTCTTTTCACAGTTTTTGTAATACAAAATATAGCAGGTATAGGTTAACACTGTTAACAATTAAAACAATGCAGCATACAAACATTGGATTAATAAAACATAATCGTCACCATATCAGTAGTAGAACACACCTTAACAGAGAGTATAACACTGCAAGCCGGCCCCGTGGTGTTGGGGTAGCGTGCCTACCTCTCACCCGGAGGTCCCGGGTTCGATTCCAGGCTCCGTCAGGGATTTTAGAAACTGACGTGAGGGCTGGAACGGGGTGTACTCAGCCTCGTGAGGACAATTGAGTAGCTGTCTGACGGTGAGGCAGCGCCCCGATCACGAAAACCAAGGCTAACGGCTGGGGGACCCGATGCGCTGATCACGCGTCACCCCGTTATCTGCAGGACAAATGGCTGAGCAGCGGTCGCTTGGTAGGCCTAGGCCCCCATGGGCTGTAGTGCCAGGGGTTATTTATTTCATCATCATCTTCATTTCCCCTTTTCCAGTTGACACAGGGTGGGGGCAAATATGGTTCCTCTCCACTTTGTTCTGTCGTTCCACCATTCGTCTTCCGACACAGTATTCCAATCCAGGTTCCGTTTTCTAATACTATTCTCCACCGAATCCATCCAACGCATTTTGGTCTTCCGCGTCCTCTCTTCCCTGTCATCAGTCGTTCCAGTGCTCGTCTTGGTAGCCTTACTTCATTCATCCGTTTGAAATGTCCAAACCATCTCAATCTGTTTTACTCCAGTTTGTCATTTAGTTTCTGTACTCCCAGTTCTTTCCGTATACCTTTATTTCTCACTCTGTCCCTCCTCGTTTTCTGGACCATACTTCTCAGGAATCTCATCTCAGCTGCTTGTACTCTGCTCTCATCCCTCTTAGTAATTGTCCAAGTTTCTGCTGCATATGTCATTATAGGAACATAATATGCTTTGTACATAACTTCTTTAGCATTAATTGGTATATCCTTGTTCCATACTAGTCCCCGTACCTGTTGGTAGAAAGCACTCCCGAGTTGCATTCTTCTGCTAATTTCCAAATCTATTTGTGGAAGACTGACATATCTTTGTGTGTGTCGAACTTTGTATATAATGTATCAAGTTTGATATCTGTATATAAGTTCTTTGGAGTTGAAATAAGAATGCGTTATGTTAACAAACTTTGTGTTTCCCTGTACTCCTTTACACTCATTCTCCACATTATGGTGCCGAAAACTCGTACGAACCCAGTGACATGTGTATTTACTAGTGTTATAGTGTTAGTGAACAGTGCTAATGCTTCTTTGTCGCCTTCTACACTACGGAAGGACACTCGACGTCGAGAACATTATACACTACCGAGAAGACATCACGTCAACTTACAGCACGCCACGCTATCAACGACAAGACGCTACAAGAGTTCTCACTGCCAACTAATCCACTTCAGATAAGTCAAACCATCACAAATTGACATCCTTTTATTATAGTAATGCATGCTGTTCATCAGCGAAGAACCCATGTGGTTATGCGAAGAAGTTTGATGTAGGAGCTGAATCTTGCAAAGTCGCAGAGTGCTTCATGGGTGGAAACGACAAGGGTTGGACAGGGTTTCTTCTTATCCTCTGAAAGTGTTAGATGTTCGGTGCTGTATTTGGGAGACCAACTTCTTGGAGGATCCCCCCAACAAGGCCGGCCCATGCCACCAAATATCTGCTGATTTTAGATCTGGTGCATGTAGTCATCGTGATAAAAGATCTGCAGGGTTATCCGTTCCTGGACAATGAAACCATTGTGATGGTGAAGTGCAGCCGGTGATTTCTGTAACACGATTATAGATGAAAGTTTTCCAGTGGTTCGGGTCGTTTTGTATCCAGCCTAGAGTGAAAGCTGAATCTGTCCACAGCGTTGCTTTCCGGATGTCACAGGATGTAGCACAGCAGAAGTAACGAAGAAGTCTTGTGCCCACGAGTGCAGCGAGTAATTCCAAACGTGGCAGCGTGACCTTCTTTACAGGAGCCAGTCTAGCTTTGCTACATACTAAATGAACGGTAGTGGTATCGTGAGCGTGAGATCGAAGGTATACAGCAGCGCCATATGCCCGTTCGGAAGCGTCGCAGTATACGTGTAGAGAATATTTGTCCAAATCCCCTTGACTCGCAATGGAGACACCGGCGATGTGTTGACTCTCGCACACTTCCTTGTGGGAGAGAAACTCACTACGGTTCCATCTGGGCCTGAACCACCAACGGGAGTACCTGTTCGAAAATCCCGACTGCGTCACCAACTGGCACACGACTTCTGGAAGCGCTGGAGTAAGGAGTACCTACTGTTGCTGCAGAGCTTCCATCAAGTCCAGCAGCCCAAGAAGAATTCCACGCTGAGGGTAGGTGACGTCGCGCTCCTTCAAAGTGACCTTCAGCCGAGACATCTCTGGAGAAAGGTTCGGATCCACGAGCTGCGTACCGGAAGGGACGGGATTGTAAGGACTGTAATCCTTTCCACAGCAGGCGGGAAGCAGCCGGCCCGACCCGTTCAGCTGGTCGTACCTTTAGCGGTCGACCAGGGTGGGGAGGTTGTGGGAGACTGACATATCTTTGTGTGTGTCGAACTTTGTATATAATGTATCAAGTGTGCTATCTTTATATAAGTTTTTTGGAGTTGAAATAAGATGGCGTTATGTTAACAAACTGTTTGTTTCCCTGTGCTCCTTTTCACTCATTGTCCACACTAGTCTTCCATCTTCAGTCAGTTCACTTCCCAAGTATTTGAAGTGTTTCACTACTTCCCATTCCTTATCTCCTACTTTGATTACTCCTTTTCCTTCTTTCTTATCTCTACTCATCACCACTGTTTTACTCTTCTCCACATTTATCTTCAATCCCCATTGCTCAATCTTTTCATTTATTACGTCGAACTGTTCTTGTACCTCCATCTCATCCTCGCCTCAGATCACAACGTCGTCTGCAAACAACATTACCTTCATCTTTGCCCTATTATATTCTTTCATTGCTGCCTTCATTATGTCATACATCACCATTACGAACAATAATGGTGACAACACACTTCCTTGCTTTAGTCCAGTGTCATTTTTAAACCATTCCGATGTCCCTTCTCTAGTCTTCACACTACTGTAGCACTCCATGCACATTCCTTTTATCATGTCTCTCAGTTCCTTGCCTTTCCCCCTATTTGTTAAGCTTTCCCAAACTTTGTTCTAGGGATGCTATCATCGGCCTTTTCTAGATCAATAAAAGTCATTACCATATCCTTCCCATATTCCCAACTCTTTTCAATGTTCTGTCTCAAAATGAAAATGGGTTCCACTGTTGGCCTGCCCCATCTAAATACAAACTGCTCCTCCTCTATTTGGCTTTCTACCTTTACTCTAATTCTATTTTCTAGGATTCTTTCCATTACTTTGGCAACATGCGAGATGATGGTGATTCCTCGGTAGTTACCACACACCTTCCTGTCTCCTTTCTTGAATATTGGCAATATTATTCCCTTTTTCCAGGCTTCAGGCACTTTCTTCTCTCACCACACACTCCTGAGAAGTCTGTATGTCCACAGGAGTCCCACTGGTCCAGCCGCCTTGATCATTTCTATTGCCACTTCGTCGATTCCCACAGCTTTCCCCATCTTCATCTTCCTAACTGCCCATTCCACTTCTGCCATAGCAATGTCTGGTTCTTCTTCTATTTCTTCCTCCACCGGTTTGGCTGTTTGCGTAACTTCTCCGCATGCCTGGCGTCTCACCTTCAAAAGCTCGCTGAAATATTCTTTCCATATGACCGGTTATCTCTTCTGGTTTTTTCAATAATTCACCTTCTTTGTTTTTCATGAACCCAGTGTTCACCATTCCATTCCTTCTGCTTTTTATAATTCTAAACAGCAATTTCTTTCCACAATGTAAATCCTCCCTTATTACCTGAGTGAATTCTTCCCTGATTTTCTTCCTTTCCTCTGCAATTACTGCAATGTATTTATTTATTTATTTTTATATAACATTACGATACAATATATTGTGCGTGATACCTCCCGTCATAGGGTAAAGATTCAAAATCTCTCGTAACAGCAGTGGCATCAAGAATATGAAATTAGACCCAAAATGTCACATTTAGACGACCACGTTGATGAGCTGCTAACATTCTTGGCTATCGCCTTGGAGATCCGAGTTTCATTCCCGGCTCTGCCAAGAAATTTTAATTCTGGTCTGAGCGCTGGAAGGGGGTACACTGCGCCCCCCGTGGGAAAACTTGGAAGATGTTTTCCGTGGTTTCCCACTTCTACTCGAAGGAAATACCGGGATAGGTTCTAACTGAAGGCAACAGCAACCTCATTTTTAATCGTCACCTGAATTACAAATACACACACTACTACAGCCATCACTGTAACACAGGTTATCAGAAAAATTCATACACACTTAAGTTCATGGGGCTACATGGCGATGATGTCGCCAAGCCTCTAAATCAGTCATCAATAACAGAATCATTTAAGCTAATTTAAACTTAATACTAAGTTTCGTGATATCTATAGCCGTTGTTACGTTAGGCCGCGTGCAGGGTTAGCCAATGTATTTGTTTTTATTTTTATTTTAATGCCCTACATCGACCCCTGTTAATAACATTTTTAAAAACTACGTAGGCTATTCTGATTTTTATGGCGTTCAGATTCCTAATGTTCTTATCGTGGTGGTTGGTTGGTTCCTCAGTTTAGGGGCTGCGACAATGCGGTCATGTAGCCCCGTGTAATTTGGGTGTGTGTAGAATCTGTCTGATAACCGGTGTTAATTGTGATGACTGTATCAGTGTTCTTATCGTGGTTTGGATAGAAAATGGAGGCCCATGGCCTGGTGTTCGTCTTGAGCTACTGTAGTCATGGAGAAAATGGAGTGTAATGGCCCCTTACAGAGGCAGGTGGAAACTGGTGATCACTTCTTGAGGTACTGTTGCCGTTGAGAAAATGGAGTGGCATGGCCTATTACCGAGATAGATGGAAACTTGGTGGACCGTCTTGTGCTACTTTTGCCATGGATATGGCCGGCCTTGTCATTCCTTCATAAGTTAATTTTCTGACTTTATTAGCCTTTGCTCGAGTGAAAATAGGCCGATATCAGAAGAATGAGAAAGACTATCGAAAATTCATGTAGCCAGCGGTTTCTACTGGGTCCTGAACTATCTGTTGATTGAGATTGGTGGAACGGTATAGATTTGTATACGGAACAAATATACATACCCACATACAGACTTTCACTTTTATATATTAGAGAAGATTGGAAGTGATCATGTTCACGCAGTAGGCCTATATCGTCTATCATTTAGATTAATGAAGCTCTATCTTTAAAGGTTTTTGGTTTTCTTGTTTGACAAATAAATGAATATCAGTTTTGGTTCAAGTATCTGCAAGAATTTTAAATTTTTAATAGGATGGCGTTTTGCATCAAAAGCGCAGTTATAAATTTAAAATTAATATAAACATTTGAAGCCTAATTGACGGGATATTCATGTACCGTATTCAACATCAAATATCTATCCGCCTTCTGTGGCATGGTTCGTAATTCAAGGCCACTGTCACCTCCTTACCACTCCTACCCTCAGTTACAAATATACACACACTACTACAGACACCATAATAACTCAGGTTATTAGACAAAGTTGACACACAAGAACACAAAAATTATCACGATGTTGTAGCCCCTAAAGTAAAATAAAACTCAAATAATTGACGTAGCGGAGAAGAGTTGAAAGAAAGTCTCATGTGTTTGGCTCATGAATTATTAGCCCTACTGACTAGAATTTGCTTTAAAGAAAATGTTCAACCTTCTACTCCACCTTGTAACTGGTTGTTATTCGAGGCAACTATAGTGCCAAAATTAGCAACGATGGTGAAAATACACTTGCAAAATATTTCGCGTAAAATGTTTCACCTAATTTCGTGTACTAAAACCTCTGATTTTGTGCTTGAAAGCAATACCAGTTTGTGGCATGTGGTGTATTAATCATGTCAGTGCAAACACCTCACTGATTTTTCCGTAAATGCCAAAGATATGACAGTTTCAGCGAGAATAGTGCGACGGGAGTTGCACTGAGAACAACTCATTGCCGCGGAAATATCACTTGGTCCGATACTCTACAGTCTCGTTGCTCTCACTATCACCCATGATGCAACGTGTGAGCACGTGCGTAGGGACGCGATTGAAATGGTGGTGGCTTAAGCATATGGCAAAGCCATTATGACGAAAGATAAAATCAATCTTACTCTTGAAGGTGAACATTATTTTTTCGTAAGCCCGACGACTAGAGAATATTATTCAAATGGGTAGGAGCATTTGAGATAAAGAGAGTCAAGTATCCAACACAAAAGTTTTCACTGTGTATGTCTGTGACATTTTCCTTCTGCGTAAAAGAGTCACAGTGGCTGACTGGGTTACGCGTTGGACTCATGAATGAAAAGACTGGGGCTCGATACTTGGTAGGGAAAGTAATTTATTTCTTTCGATACCTCTTATTGTTTATGTCGACCACTTTACCAGTATCTTACTACAAAAATGATCCGACAGTATACAGTTGCATCACAGGGGCTTTAGTAATATAGCGAGTGCATGAATGTTCAGGTTCAATTACGAGAAAGTTACATAGTGCTTGAATGTGGCATTACACGAAAAAACTTAATATGTACACGTCAAATAGAATTTTCTTTTGCTGAAATTTAATGACCAAATAATACCGACTGACGATCATATTCTCCTTCGATATGTCATTAGGATGATATGCTCAATGTACCTTAGGTAGTTAGTTAGTTAGTTAGTTATTGTTGTTTTAAGGGGCGGAACTACGAGGTCATCTGTCCCTGTACCTTAGGTAGTCTGTTAATATGATATCGTTGAAGTTGAGTGGATTCTTCCAATTCGCTGACTCAGTCAACGGAACGAACAATTTCCACTGAATCCTTACACAACAAGCCTCAGTGCCTTCAGGCAACGCCATATTGCCCAAGCGGGAATGAGCGATAATGTCGAGAATTATCGTTATCGAGCCCACATTTTCGGTAATATCAGTTCCGGAACCAGCATTTCCTTTCTTCATTCTCGTACAACGAGACCGATCGGAACTCAAGAGCTTTTTGCCCGGCTCTACAGGGAATGCACCCTCCTCACAACTTAATATTAACTCCGCACCTCTTGGAGCACTCCAGTGTTATAGAAAAGGAACCATTCCAACTACTTCAGAGCATAGTGATCTTTTAAAGTTACTCCTTTCTTCCCTTTCAGTCAGTAGATTTACTGGCACGTTAAAATCCCCTTCGGGGCAAAATTCCGGCATCCCGGCCTCTCCAAAAGCCACAGTAGTTGAAAGGAACGTAAAACCAATAACATTATTAGTATTATTATCTTCCCGTTCATTGTGTAAATGTAGGAAATATATGAAAAGAATACTAGCTTCTTACACAGACGTGAAAACTTCTTGTTTAGTCGTCACCGCTAACGACTGGGGCACTGGGGCTAGCTACAACATAACAGATTGATTTTCAGATAAATGTGTGAAAACTTGAAATACTAGTAGTCCAAAATCTTAATAAGAGCTAAAACAGCTTTTCTATGGCCTGAGCTGAATGAATTACTCGGAACCCTGAGAAGCGATGTCAATCTTCCTCTACGATAGAAAGAGCGATAATGTTGCACTGTTTTACGCTGTCATCTAACTTCGTTATATACCTTATTAACAATCCATTTTGTTCTAATATTATGGAGAAAGGTCTGGTGAGAAAGGCTCAGTAAAATGGTATCCTTGTTCCTATTATGAGAGCGGACAGGGTATGAAGAAGGAACACCTTCTCTACGCCTTCAACACCCTCTCTTCACCCCTATTTCTACGTCACTGGGTCGGCGTGTGGACACAAGTAGGCGCTTAATCATCAGGTATCCCGTACCCAAGTAGGGTTAGGCGAGATCCTGCTTTGCCCATCGTCTTCCGAAATTGATAGAACACAAAAAATCGTAGAAATTTGTATATACCAATACTTCATTGTATATGGCGGTATATCATTGTATATGCTTTAGTCTAAGGTGTTCTAATCTTATTTGCAAAAAGTTAAAATATACCGGTAGTGAATATTCGTAGTTTTGAAAATACCCCAACCGCACCCAAACACAGGCCTGTGAGTGAATTCATGCATATCAATTACGTAAATTTTCATTGTTAAATTTTATCATGAGTTGCAAGAGAAAACCGTCGTTTTCTCTTTAATTTTCCTTTTCTTTGAAGACTGCATTCTCATCTATTGCTCATGCATTTGTCACTTTAATTTACAGAAAATGTACGTAAACATTAAAACTACTTTGCCATAACGATCTCAGAGAACATTCATTATTGTGTAAACTAAAGAAAGCAATACGAGACAAGGAAACGGCATAAGTGACGATGTTTTAATCAAGTGGTCACATGCAGGAGCAAACGTTGGGGATGTTTTACCTTACTCGTAAGTTGCAGGAAAGTTCACACAATTGACGATGAAAACCGACACTAACCTACATCAGGACATCCCACCCAGCCAGCCATCCCACACTGTGGCAAGGGGTCGGGGCTCACTACTCCTCACTTCCCCTCCCCACTACACCCCGCCCGCATTAAGCCACCACTAAGCGCGCAGCGACACCCACGTGGAGTGCATGGCCGTAGCACGCTGGACCTACCTGTAGGTATGTCGGGAGGGGAAGGTGGGGAGATATTTCCACGAAAACTCAAGTAATGTGAACTGCGTCCCCACCCAAATAACCAAAAAGCATCCCCTCTTGCGTCCTTTCTACCCTACGCGATATAGCCAGACACGGGCTTATATAACCAGCATTTACCTTCAGACAGACCACAATCTCGGTGGAGTTGCCAGTCACTTCCGGCAACACGATTCTTTGTAGAGCGAGGAGTGCGACAAGGGTCACAGAACTAAGGAAGCCCCGCCCCCTCATAGAATAGCCTGGACAATCAACAGCTCTCAAGTGTACCCCTCATCCTTTATATAAAGTATTTGCCAAGCCTGCTCCTCAAGTGTTGTGGTCGCGCACCTCGCATGAGCGTGTGTTCGCTAGGCTCAAGGCTCAGGATGGACATAAGGAACTGTTGTTAGTGTGTCGAAAATTGCAGCCATCTGGAGCTGGCTATGGTCAAATATCCTGTGAAGCCAGCATCAATGCCCAGTCCCCAATTCCTCATGTTGCTCGTGGCATTGCTGTCATCTCTACCTGTCTTTGACTGTCGCAACTTCCTGAACGCAACGGCCGACCTTTACCCCGTGCCCTCAGACACCAACGAGTTCGAGGACACTTATTTTGAAGAAGAGGATGTGCCCCAACTTAGTGCAGAAGAAATCGAAAGGCTCAAGAAGCAGATTCTGGAAGGGTTGGGTCTCAAAAGAATCCCAGACGTCACAAAGGTTAGTCTATCCAGTATTTTTTTAATTTATATTTATGGTGTTGCTGGGGTTTTGATCAGGAGTTGGATGTCCCATGACTTGCTACTTATAAAAGTAGACCATTTCTGTTTGTAGCCGTGAGGGGAGAGGGGCAACTGTGCTTAGCTCTTTTTGACTTTCATTCCTTACTGCACTTTTCTTTTTTATTGGCTTGTGGGGAAACCGCGGCAGGTGAAGAATTGCAAGGAGGGAGGTGGGGAGGGGTTTCTTGGAAAGTACGCCAGCTACCCTCAGCATTCCTTTTGTATTTCCGTTTCCCTTCCGGGCACTCGCGGTCATTTCAATATTAGTACTCTTATTGGTTCCTGGCACCTGATGTAGTCTCTGATATTCCCTATCTTGTGTGTTATACGATATTAATTACAACGCATTTTTAATAAGGACGTGTTATATATTACGATAGCCTAGAGAATGCTAAAATACGGCATTTGAAAATGTATTTACCAATGCTAAATCCGACGAAGCACAGTGCTTTGATTTACTTTTGATCATTGTATGCTAAGCTGTTCGTTATGAGAACGTTTAGCCGGAACAAAATAGTCGGTGTGTTTGCGTGTTATAGGTGGTATGGTACCGCTATGAGAACATCAATAATTACTCATATGTTAGCAGTCTCGAAGGCTAATGTGGAATAGCGTGTGAATGACAGCTTTAATAGGGGCTAGGAGTTGCATGAAATTATTTTGGCAATGCTTGCATGACAAGCTCGGCGTTTATCAAGTGGGCTACATTCAATCGAATCTCTTTTGACACAATGTTTCCCTCACATCAGTTTTATATGGTAACATCAGTGACTAGTTTACCATTCCCAAATATGAGATATTGCTCTCCTCTCTCACACCTGGAGTGAACTTGGCGCGATTGTTCGTTCACACGTTATTACGGAAACATTAATAAAATATAATGTCGATATGTAAATAGTTGATTAACTCTAACTGCAAAATCGGTGACGGTTAATCAGCTAAGAATATTGAAACATAGTTTTAGCTTTTGTAATTCCATGATATGTGTATTGTATGCAATTAATTGAAATGCCTTGTAAACATACCACATTTTATAAGGCCGTAATCACTTTGCTTTCTGGCGAATCTCCATTTAGTTATATTTTATTCATGAGCTTCTCTTCATGCCAGAAAACTCTGCGTGATATAACATTTCTGTACTGCAAGACCGTGATATGAACCTAGTAAAGCATTACCACCGTATAAGTCTTCAGCACTGCATATCCATGGTATATGCCTTCTGAATTTCAAATCCATGATATAAACCATCTGTACTGCAATACCATGATATAATCCTTCTGCACTGTAATACCATGATATGAACATTCTGTACTGCTTCACGGTACCATAATATAAGCTAAGCGCTCAATAATGCTTCACGGTACCGTGGTGTAAGCTAAGGCTTGTGTACTGCTCCACGGTACCATAATATAGGCTAAGCGCTCTGTACTGCTTCACGGTACCGTGGTGTAGGCTAAGGCTTGTGTACTGCTTCACGGTACCATAATATAGGCTAAACGCTCTGTACTGCTTCACGGAACCGTGGTGTGGGCTAAGGCTTGTGTACTGCATCACGGTACCGTGGTGTAGGCTAACGCTTGTGTACTGCTTCACGGTACCGTGGTGTAGGCTAAGGCTTGTGTACTGCTTCACGGTACCGTGGTGTGGGCTAAGGCTTGTGTACTGCATCACGGTACCATAGTGTGGGCTAAGGCTTGTGTGCTGCTTCACGGTACCATGGTGTAGGCTAGGCCTTGTGTACTGCTTCACGGTACCGTGGTGTACGCTAGGCCTTCTGGTTTGCTACACAGTATCGTGATATAGGTAGTCTGCTGCTACGCCAGTGTTCACAAGAAAGCACGATAGAATACCTTGGGAAATTCCGTAAGTACTTGCATTCTGCTTGTGCAAGTGGGAGTCGGAACACATTCCCTATTCCCAAGGCTCTAGGAGGGGTGTCAAAGTATTTGCATCAGCTGGTTCGTCAACATTGCCTTCATGCAGACACTTCGAAGATGGAGGGATAGTAGTCAGAGAGGGGTAGGAAAAATGGCACGCCGTGCAGAAAATGAGAAAGCGTTCAGCGCAGCATGAAATCGACTGCCAAATGCACTCTTGAGCTTCACTACCGTGATAATGGGCTAAGCCTCCTACACTGCGATGTTAGCCGTCTACACTTCTATAGGCTGGCAAGAAGAGAATGTTTTCTCTCAGTTTATTTACGTAATGCGACACCTTTTATAGGCGGGTATTCCCAATGTAGGAGCAGCCTTCAGAGACTTGCCTTATAATTCTGTTCTCAAGCTTTAAATTTATTTTTCCCTGGGCTATCACATAATATTGTACTAGTCACTAGGCCTAATGTCATACTTTGCCTGTGTGACTAAATGCCTGGACTATGAATATTTGGAGACCAGACACGCTGTTCCTCTGACCATTTAAACATTCTGAGCGGCTAATAGAGGACACATTCCCTCAAGAGTTTAGGAATAAAACTGCATATTTTCTTTCGTGCTTGATCAGTACCGGAAGAGTAGGTTAAGCGGTGAATTTACTAATTTGTTCGCATATCCAAAACCATAGGAACCAACAGACAAATGTTCAATGGAGGGATAAGTTTGACAGGATGATGTATGTGTGGAGCTTACTCATGAAAACTTTTGTTTTACAATATAAAGCACTCGAAAGAGCATGGAACACGAAATAACGATGTATAGCCTACTTTGGGAAAAAGCTGCAATTTGTAGTAAATGCATGCAGTACACTCTCTATACATTGATGTTTGTATGGGAACTTCATAGCACCATATCTGCCTAGTATGTACAGTTTGCATGTCTTCCCCTTATTATTCCCGTTTTCAACGGGTTCGGGGATGAGATGCGATGAATGTCTATGTAGTGGGTGTTCATTACGGCTGGATGCCCTTTCTGACGCCAACCCCATGAGAGGAGATGATGAGAAATAAAATGAATGAAGATGAATGAAACTGGGCAAGGATGTGGAAGGAACTGGTCATGGCTGTCAGAAGGTACCGTCCCAGCATTTGCCTGGAGTTGAAAATGGGGAAACCACGGTAAACCATTTCAAGGACGGCCGACGATGGGGCTCGAATCCACGCCTACCGTGTCCGCAGATAGCTTGGCGTAGCTGTCGCTGCCGGTAGCACCATATCTGTCTAGAAGTAGAACCTATATCTTTTAATAATATGGGCAACAGCTTTGAAGAACAATCTGGTTTAGCCAGTGTTGGGAACCGGCACTAGTCATTAACACCCCCAGCAAAGATAAGTGTCCTGTCAGCAACTCAAAGATGAAAGAATTGATTACTCGGAATTTTCCAGTGTGGGGCCACACAACTGATTAATGTTATCAGTACGCCAAGGGTCATCCTGTCACGATCCCATGGGAGCACTTAACCTGGAAATGTTAACTTGTCACATTTGAATATCGTAAACCGTCATCCTCCTGCACAGAGCTTTAACTATCACTTAATTCAGGGCCATGCGCTTCCCCGTCTTTCCTGCTTGGTTTTGAGGTCTTGATAGAATGTAAAAAAAAGGAGCATAAAATAACAAATATTTAAAGGAGTTCTGCAATATTAAATGGGTGGAACCATATTTCATCTCGAGCATGATATTTCTGTAGGCTGCTGGCTTTGTTCTCCTTCAATGGCAAATTGCTAATTACAAGGAACAAATAAGCAAAGCTGCACCAATCATACGCCACTTAGATCAGAATTCAATGGTGGCATTGGTAGGCCAATAGAGGTCTGAATAACAAATGCCACTCACAATTGAATTGGCGGAACCACACTGGGATTCAGTAACGGGTCCTTTCTCTGTCTCTGCATCAGTGTTGACAGTGGACAAGGGCCATTTCAAAGTTTAATGAGCCGATCTGCACTTATAGGAGTGATGCAACGAAGCCCTGTAGTACATCACTGAGTTTTACAAACGACTGTCACCACTGAAAGCCGCACCACTTCCGTGAGCTTCAATTGCATTCTCCGGTGATTCTACCAGTTCGAACCCAGGGTGTTCTTGTGAGTAGCATTTGTATACAGAGACCACTACCGGCCAACTGCGGAATTTTACAGACAATCGACGGTCACCTATGAATTCAGACATAAGTAAGGTTTGATTGTTCAAAGTCGGGGGCTTTCCTAGTAAGGCGAAGTTGATGTAATATTAATCTTCAGGTTTTTTTGAATCTAGGTGTACATGATTGTATAAGAATAGATCTGCTCCATTACTATGCAGGACACTATCTGCCCTCCATTCGTTCATGTGACCGCATGGGGAGCCATTTGTTGGCCATTCGGGCATCAGGTGCTCGTAGGCGGGAAAGTAGTAGTCCACACTTCAGAAGCCAATGATAATATTTTATCAGTTCCTAATGCAAGATTCTTCCGGGATGCTGTTGTATAGCGCATTATAAGACCAGTCACAGTTACCCTGGTCTCCCAGGTTTGGGTTCGTTTCGTGGCTCTGCCAAGAAACTTTATTCTGATCTAAAGGCTGGAATGGGGTACACTCAGGCTAGTGAGGCAGAACTGAGAAGAAATTGAATAATATATAGAATATATTTCACCTACTTCTTTGGAGATTATCATCTTGACAATCCAGTCAAATTACAAGTACTTTGTCCTGGTTGAAATCGTAATATCTACACTGGCGGTAGCAAGTTTTGTTGTTGCTTTATTGAGGAACCATGTGTGTATGTGAAACCTATTTTATAATCTGTAATTGTATTTTTGGTACAGGACTGAGATGAGTGCTCAGGACATTAAATTAGCGTCGAAGACGTTTCTGGAGAAAATGAATGCTCAAAGTATCCCTCCTTGGCTAAGAGAGAATGTCCAGATGACACCCGGTATTCATCACAGTCCAGATGGATAACTCTCTGCCCTACTGAATATGAGTGACATCAAATGCTGCTCTAAGAATCCGAGATGGGCACACCTAGGTTATCTGGTTAAATGTTGAAATTTGACCCCAATCTTCCTAGATGATTTCAACATAGGTAATACTGTCAGAGACTGCCGTTCCTAGACGCCACAGGTTATGAAGCATTAGTGGAGAGAAACACACGGTAAAACAACCACCGGGATTGTAGGCCAGTAGCGGACTTTGTTAGGTGATAGCAAGATGATCGAATTTTTCTTCCAATGGCTCTAATGCAATTTTTATTGCATTATATTACATGTTAGTTAGTTAGTTATTCTTGATTTATGTGGCGGAACAGCGAGGTCATCTTCCTCTATATTACATGTTACTACGTGGGTAGTGATGATGGTAAGAGTATAATGATGATGATAATAATAATAAATAATAATTTCAAAGACAGCTGACGCCTGTCTCGTCTTCAGCATCAAGGCATAGCCTGGTCCCATGGCCAAGCGCCTTAGTATGCGTAGCTATCTGATTGATGTAATAATAATAATAATAATAATAATAATAATAATAATAATAATAATAATAATAATAATAATAATCGAAATTAATGCTTTTCAGTTGGTCAACACGATTGAGGCAACAATAAAATAGGCTCATAATATGATAATAATAAGAAGAAGTGTCTAACCTCCCCTCCCATCATACCTCAATGGGGCTTATAATGTGTGGAGTGTAGTAAGTTCGTCCGAAAGTGAATTTAGCGAAAGGCATTTACACACCCTCGAATGTCACCGAAGTGGAGGGAGCTTGGTACTATTTGGTTATAGGCAAGCCTGCGAATAAAACGCTCGTAGCATTTGAAAGATGCAACACCAGGAATAGTAGTCTCGTTGGAGAGGATTTTGCAGTGATACAAATGGAAACATTTCAAATATGGGGATAGAACTTCCTCCATGGGGGAATTTCTCAATACTGTATATAGCAACTTATATCTGGCTTAGAAAACGAACTTAATCACCAATATTTGGTCGAAATTAGAAGTAACGATGCTGGACAGTGCTTAGGAACGAATCATTTCTTCTCTATCTTCCCTTACACACATTTTAAAGACGGAAGTAATACTCTTGAAGATGGTCATGATAAGCCACCATCTGTGGACTCGAGCACGTATAGAGTTCGTGGTTCTGCTAAGAAATGTTATTCTATCCTGAAGGCTGTAATGGGATACACTCAGGCTAGTGAGGCAGATCTAAGTAGCAAAAGTTTCGATTCCCAACTCCGCCATCCTAGAAGTGGCTTTCTGTGGTTTCTAACCTACTCCAGACAAAAGTCGTGATGGTTCCTAATGTCAGGCCACGGCCACCTATTTCCCAACCCTACAGTGGTCTCAATTACAAATACGCACGCTACTACTGAACCCATGCACTGTTGGTTCAAGCGCCGAATCCATCATTTATTGGTAAAAGAAGGAAGGAAAAATACAATCCTTAGAATGACTTGGAAAGATTTTATGCAAGAGGCCTGGTATAATGTTGTGCAAGAATAAGAGTCCAGGCGGCCCCAGGAAATGATATCATGCGTGACGCACCGATAGGGAGCCGATCATAGCTATTAATAGAACGATAAAAACTTTCCGCTGTGTTTAAGCGAGAAGAGGTTTCGGAAATTGATCTTACGCAGCAATAAAATGGCATCCTCGCAGTTGTGCAATAAGAGGAATAATTAGATTTAAGCCATTTGCGAGCATATAATTAACAAAAGAAATACATCATAGTGAATCATTTTGGAATAGAGATTTTTGTGTGGGGAAAGATGTTATAATAATTGCACAGGAAAGAAGTGCAAACGGAGCGTGACGTAGTTAAAAGTTCCCCGAGACCAGAGATGGTAGGGATTAAAAATCAACTGCAACACCCACGTATCTGAAGAGCAAATTTTATTTAATATCTCGGAATTATACGATCGATTTTCACGTGCAAAGAAGTCAGTTTACGTTTAGAAAACAAGCTTTCCAGACATATACTTTTCAAAAGTGTGCGACTATTGCTTCAAAAGTTAGTTATGAAAAAGACGTGGATTTTATCTTTTTGTAGCAGACTTGTATAAAAGCCCTGGCAGAGCCAGACCAATCATGCAGTACTTACTAGACCTCGAGAGGTCGTGATACGCTGTATCATCAACGAGAACCCGTAGGGGAGTGGCCGAGAAGTATCATCATAGTATCGCCGTGTGAAGACTTAGTAAAATCCTAGTACAGGATTTAGTTCGGCAAGCGTCAGTCTTTATAGTGAAAGTTCCGTATTACAGTCAAAGTTAGGCTGCGAACTTAAAGAACAGGCGATAGGTCTTCAAATAACAGTTCAGTTAAACGATAGAAAGTATCGTAACGTTTTGAAGTACCAACGATAGTGAAACAAACATTTCTAGCAACGTTAAGGAACCCGATCAGGGTCGGACGAAATAAGTAACGCCTAGTGTGCCGAAAAGATAGGAACTAGAGTGCAGAATAATAAGAAGTGAGAATTTAATCCAAGACGTTGTCTACAGGAGACAAGCGAACAGTAAAAAGCACTAAGCTACGAATTAAATGAATAGCAGTAAATGCTAGGGAATCATAAGGTCACCGATAAAGTATTCGAGAGGCCGTAAACAGGACAGACTTTAGCTAGACAAACTCAATAGTGTCTAGAAAGAAACGACTTCGAGCTAGTAAAAATAGAAGCCGATAGTCAGAAAACCGGATTTGAAGAATTACCGTTCCAGGGAGGGGTAGATTGATTGAGACTTTCATCATCTTACCAGGTTAGGGAGCCGACGTTTAAGAGTGTCGCCCTTGGAAACGGGGAAGAAAGAGATCACGTGTGTAAGGCAAAAATCAAAGCCTTAGTGATTAAAAGCAGTGTAATGTAAATATAGTAAAATTTGTTTTAGTGTAATAATTTTTAGTGAATGTATTTGTGTATGATAAAAGAATACAAAATTGTATTCAATATGTTACCAGTGTTGAAGGAAAATAATGTGTATGTGTATCAAGAAATGTCATTGCGTGAAATGAAATTAATGAAGATGGCTTAAACACATTGAGTGGGCAAAAATGAAACATCGCTGGAGAATTCGGTCGGTGACCGTAATATCATGTGAGTAACCATTTCATTATGTTATGTGTTGAGGAAGGTTTGCGTAAAATCCACCTGAGAATGAGAGAATAGGGTTGTTTTTGAATAACAAATAACAGAATAATAGCGCGATCTGAACGATTAAAAATGAGAAAGTGTAAAATAATTATGTGAAATAAATAAATCCCTTGGGGGTAATGTATGAAATAAAATATCAGTGTAGTTGATAAATGATTTAAATATGTGAAAGCAAGCGTAATAATAATAATAACAATTATATAAATGTTGATTATGATGAATTATATCAAAAATAAGAGCTTTTGAGCTCCTTTAAAAGAATTAATACATGTTGTGAACACATGTTCTTAAGATAAAGCAATTATTGTCACGGGAGAGGATTAATGTAGAATTGAGATGTAGATCAAATGTTGATTTTGAATTATCAGTTCATTGAAGGCAACTTGGCATTAATGTATAAGCGCCATGTAGTGCATTGAAGTAATTTGTCACGCTAGGAATGCGTTAAAGACTCGGTAACACTAATTATGAGGGTCAGTTGGTCGTGGTAATTGAGCTAGGGTAAGTCCTCTAAATAGTGATGTGATCACGAGGCCATGTGTGTATTGTGTTGTAAAAGGGTGCGAAATATTTATTGAATTATGAGCGCAGGTTCAAGGCAAAGGCCGCCCTAAGTCGCGAATGTTATAAGTCCTCCAGTATGGGATATGGTTCCCGAGGCAGTTGAAAGAATCGAACCCAGATTCGTCTATGTTGAAGCCCCTAAATATTTGTTGTTGTATTGAATTATTCTTACCCGCCAATGAGGATACTTCATAATTAATAAATGCCGAGTTTAAGAGAATAGGTCTTGTGAACCTCAATATGTTGTTAAAATAAGTAGAATGAGAACCTTGCCTGTTCAAAGAACTGCATTTAAGAAATAGCTGTATAAAGCTGAGGGTAGCTCGTCTCTTGTGAATGAGACCATGCAGTTCCTGCTCCCGGCAATAAATCACGCTAAGTGGCCGAGGCCATATCCTTACTATTGACGTGTTGTGGTAGGTCTGGAGAGCCGTCTGTTTGAAGTTATATTACACAAGAGTGTTTAGAGTTTGTTTTAACGACCCGGTCTTCGAACCGAGGTTCTTTTAGTTGAAGATTACCGCTTGCAAGTTCAGATCGTTGCTTTCTTATGAGATAATGGTCTATTAAGACAAATAATGATAAATCCCTAAAGTAATGTTATATAATGTAGTGATTCACGAGTTTAATGAAGACAATTAGATTCCGGGAGTGATCTTAATTTTTGACGTGTTCAAGTAGTCTTCTGTAGCTCAGGAGTACGCAAATGTTTCCCAATCACGGTAGTGAATTGTTGACTTGAGAGAGATGGTAACCGAAGAATATTGTGAAAGCCCAAAATTTGAGTAAAGGAGTAACAGTACTTTAATAAGAATTATATATATTTTTTGACTATAAGATACTCATATAATAGGAAGTGATGTGCTGTAAAAGAATAACACAGTGTATATAAAAAGTATCGAGCCTATTGGAGCTCTTGATTTTATTGAATTTTAAAAGAACACTATATGGAAGGGAAAAGTAATATAAGTTTGTTGGTTTATAGAAAACCATTTATTATGATTTAACCTTTGTTTCATTATGTATTCCTTGTTCACTCTGAACAAGTTAGAATTATTGGGTCAGTATTTTATTTGTTTAATTTGTTGTAGCGCCATATATTTGAGTAAATAAATGTTTTATAGTAGGAGTTGATTTTGTTTATTATTTTGGAAGTGTATCCTCTATTTAATCCAAAATGTGTAAGTCACAGAGTGGGAGAACATACCATAACCCCGAATATTCCCGATTTGAGCATTGCTGGCATACTGTGATTTGCATATTTCATGCTGAATGGGCACATGGGGGCATAGAAGTAATGTGCTTGGATTAATAATTAGAGGTACACTTAAGACGGTCATATCATGTAAAAGTAAAGTAATGATAGTAGTAGCTACAAAATATAAAGTTAACTGATCGCATGGGACCCTGGAAACCCACACCGAGCAGCCCTAAATTTAAATAACCCCCTAGCAAACAGACATTTCATGGCGCCCAGTACGTAGGGCTGAGGTTTCCTAGGGAAACCCCGAGTTTTTCAGGAAAAATCAAAATTTTCATTTTTTGAAAAATATGGTTTTTCGAAATTTTTGAATTTTTTAAATCACTTCCATAAAGGTTTTGACATTGAATGAGTATATCAAAAGGGTACGTTTTAGTAATTACCCGTAATAAGGTAAAATTTTGGAAATTGGGACACAAGAGTTCGGAGTACCATCTCTCATGCATGAACCGGCGATGTGGCATGATAGCCCACTGTATTCTATAAGATGGCATTAAGTGAGGAAATGCAGAGGCTTGTGGACGTCTTAAAGGCGACCATGCAAGCAGAGAATAATGAAGTGAGGCAGCGGCTCTTGGAGGCCATGAACAATAAATTTGAAACTATAGACAATAAATTTGACCTCCAACAGATTACAAATAAAGAGGAGTTAGGATCCATAAGTCAGAATTTAGAATCCCTTAAAACTAACAGTGATAACATGGGAATTAAATTAGAATCTATCAAAGCCGACTGTATAAAAATGAATAGTGAACTGAAGGCTGAGATAGATATTAGGAATGAGGAAAATGGGAAAAACATTGAAAAACAGTTGCAAGCTGCAAAAGAAGAGACATTAAAGTCTATAAAAGCTGACAGTAAAGCAAATAATGAGGCACTGAAAGCTGAAATTGAGGGAATAAAAAAGGGGTCAAATCAACTCCGAGAAAGTATAAAAGGAAACATTGAGTCAAAATTTCAGATATTGGATAAAACATTTGGGGACAAGCTAGAGGCATTTCAAAGTGAGAATAACACATTTATTACAGGATTGAAAATCCAGATGAGTACTATAGAAAAAAATAGTATAGAATCCAAAAGGGAATGTCAAGAAAATTTTAAAAATTTAGGAGATAAATTTGGTTTTATGGAAATTAAATTAAATGAGATGCAGGGAACTTGTAAAAAGAATGTAGACGGATGTAAAGATGAACTTGTAACCCGGATCCATGGGGTGCGAGACGAGTTATTAAAGCAGATAGGGTCAAACATAAATCGTTGTGAAACATCCCGGCAGGAGATAAAAGGTAGTCTTGATAAACTAGGAGAAAGATTCGAAGGGTTTGAGAACAAAGTAGGAAAACTTGAGGAAAAAGTCGAGGAAGTTCAGGCCGAAATAAATGACGTCAAGAGGCAAGGTGAGACCGAGGCAAACAGAAGGGAATTGCAATTTAATACATTCACGGGACAGGTGGATGAATGGTTGAGGGAGTATGAGGAGGAAATAACCACGAAGTTAGGTCTATACTGTACCCGTTCGTCCTGGGGATGCGATGACCCATCTGCTATAACATCACATCCCTGGAGTTCCAGGACAGAGCGGAGTTAAATGAACCTCTAGTCAAATAAGGAATGTGTCGGAAATTCAGCTGAGTTCTTGAAAAAGCAGTGGGTTTCACGAGACAAAGTATCTCTAGGGTCGTTACGGGCTTAAGTTAATAAAAATAATTCAAATATAAATGGGCGCCATCAACTGAATTCCTAGCAAAACCACTTCCTTTCCGGATAAGCCTTACTCAAGACAAGGAAAGAAAAAGGAACATCACACCATCATCAGATCACAACTAAGATAAAAACAAATTTATTTTACTTTGATAGTCAGACAGACATTTTAAATATAATTCCTACCTAAGAGTATGGTCGAATGCAAAGTTAAATTGTCATTGTCCAAAAAATCGAACCATCTCCTTTCTAATGCAAAATTATTTCAATCCACTTATCAAGAAAAATGTATAAAGTTCTCTTGGGTTCTCAGGATCACTGAAGCACTATGTCTTTCGTCACTGACATTTGTGAAACCTGAGACCTAATTCTCTTTAATTTAACATCAATGTGGATTTAATTAAGTTATTAAGCTGCCTAAACATACACATATAATAATCACTCATGTTAAATATCACATAAATTATGGTTTGCATGGTATAATTTGAACGTAGAACATGTTAATCAAATGTTCCTAAACATTGACTAATTAATTTACATTATTTACATCGTCATTAATCTCTTATCTGTGAATTACAGAAAATTCAAATTCTCATTGGTCATCCTCATCATTATTATCAAATTAAATATTTCTCACATTAATTCTCACTTCAAAATTCCAAATATTCCTGTCAGAATCGTTAATTCCTCACCATTACATCATTTAAATTCACATTTTAAGTTGCAATTCCTTCGAATCATCTCTCAATTAAATTTATTTAATTTCATATAAATTCATTAATCATCAGCTTCTTTAATTAATCATCACCTTCTAATTCAGTTATTCATCATCATTACAATCGTCTAATAATTCATTTCAATCAGTTTAATTAATTCAATCTTTAATTCATCCACTTATTTAATTCATCGATTTATTTCAAAATTTAATTTATCAACTTATTTAAATTTCAATCATCTGGTTATTTAGTTTATTATTTCATCTAGTCATTCTGATTTTTATTTCATTAGGTCATTCTGATTTTTATTTCATTAGGTCAGATCGTTAATATGCTTAAATCTCAGATTATTATTTCATTAATTATTATTTTCAGAAAATCTGGTATTATCAACTTCATTTACTTGTTTAATTTCCTAACAAATTGTTTAATATGGTTTATAGAACGTTGTCTTACAGTTTTATTACTTCCAAGTTATATCTCGTATTTAATTATCATGCCAAAAATATTATTGTCTCCACGATATCACGTTGGATCTAACTATCCACAACGACATTATATTTCTTCAATATTCCAAATATCACATTTGAATATAAGAATTGCTACAAAAACTCCATAAATATTCAGCACATACAGCATGAATTTCAACAAATACGCTAGACTGGGTTCGACGACCTCATGTCCGCTACAAAATACATTATCAACGTTGCAACTATCAAATGGCAAATTCCACAAAATGCCTATCACAAACTTCATTTAACCACGTTGCATGATCTACAAAAATATATAAATGGCTTCAAATTATTAACGCACATAATCTCCAATGACTGTAATTACTCTGATCATATCTAGACAACTTCTTAAACAATTGGAAAAATATTACTTCAGTAATTTAATATTTGCTTTCAAATAGCATAAATTCTCTTTCACAAGTTTCATAATTCACATCGTAGAAAAACACCAATGTGCTATAATCTCTCACATCAAAATCTGCAATACTGATCTGCCTTAAAATAATTATGACCATTAATGATTAATCTTACAAGATTAAATTACTTTAAATCCTTCTCAAAGGTATCAAACACAATTATAAAAATCATCAAAGCATCAGCTGTAATAGCTGTTAAACTGAAATTACTCTCAAAAGAGTATAGCAACAAAATATTGGATTGGCAAACAAGAATTACTAAATGCAATCCTGTTGACATTTATCGTTACTTTATTTAACAAAATTTCGACTGATATGTGACTAGTAGTTCCTTGTTTAATTCACTTACATCTCGTGTACATTCGGATGATAAAATGAGTACCTCAATGGCGAGTAAGATGTGTAACCACCGTGCAATCGTATAAATACGAAGGACCTCGCCCCGTCGACTTGGATGATAGTTCCCTAAACGATGGGTAAGGCGAGTACCACCATACAATCGTATAAATACGACAGACCCCATCTCGTGGACTATATGAGTGAATGTACCAGAAAGGAATCAACAAGTTTCTAGTTGTCATATAAAAGCGACGTTCATTCACTAAAGTGAATAACTTCTTAATATCTCCAAACAATCCAATGGAAAAAATCCCTACTGATGAATAATACACACTCGCTAGTATGCAATGAACTGACGAAGTAGTTTCTGATAATCAATTGCAGATCACGAGTTCGAAATACTCGTTACACAAAAAAAAACTATCCATGAAAAATATCCTAGCTGGAAAAATGTCTATAAGATCAAACATCTTCTTAATAAAGTCAAACAACGGTGAGAATATCGAATAATGATGCCTGCCATATCATATGGTCACTCCATATTCTAGCAAATTCGAAGTATATAAATTCAAACCATGTCTTAATAATCAAATCACTCCTATTAGAAAAATATACATGTGTGCCCAGTATTCATGAAAATAATCGTATCAGGTAGATAGAACTCTTACAATACCTTTCATTATCAGTTGTAATATAATTTCCAAGATCGTCGATTTTCCCTACCTAAAGATTTCTCGTAAGATCGGCGTGAATATCATTTCATCCATGAAATGATGATTTCCTTCGAAATCCCAAACGAATCAGCTGTTGGACTCCTCTCGTCAGGAACCGAATCCATCGCTCTGTGGTGCCATCTTGTCTCTATTCACGTTTACTCGATCATGTTGAACCTCGAATTACCCATAGCGGATATCGTCCAACTCCTTCTCGAAAAGTTCATGGTAACAGCGGACCCCCTACTCTTCTTCTAATATACGCCACTGTTCCGATAAATGTTCAGTTTGAGAATTGTAAGTCCTCTCTCAACTTACTGCGAAGTTCTACTTGAGTAAAATAAAAATTTTACTAGATAGTGTTCCAGATTACGATACACCCTGTATCTGTCTATAATTTGTAATCCATGAAAATGGCATAAGATAAAAATCTTATAAATGCACGCTGTAATGTTCATCAGAGCCTATGCTAAACATTCAGTTTACTTGGAATAGTAAAAAGTCGCTTTGAATGTATTATATAACAGCATGGTTATAATGTTAAATGTGAAAGCCTGTGTTCGAACAACGTCGAAATGAAGCTTGAAACAAAGTCTTCATATGCGATCAGTGCGGTTTTGAAATACCCCGGCTATCCACAATTGTCCTCTCGGCTAGCCCGGCTGGATCGATGACCCGCTCGGCCTCTGTTGCTCGGTGATGCGAGAAAAGTCGCCTACACCTGCCGTGACGGCTTACGTGTGTTGCGTGACCTTCAATGCCCGTCTCGCTGTGCTATAGGACTGCTCTGTACTGCTCGCCTCGTTGAGCCTAACTGAATTGCTAAGCGCTGCGTCCCAGCTTATAAGTTCCGAGCGGCACGTGGCTGATTCTCCCCCACCACAGTGCTCCCACGTCACGAAGATAGTCTCGAACCCGACTCCTCTCGGCTGTTCTGTTATACAATAACTTATTTCCATAAAATTATTTCCACATATAATTCATGTCATATATACTCTTCTAAGTTGTTTTAACTTATTATAATCCCATATACATTTCAATAAAGCTTCACATCTTTATTAATAATTCTATCTTCTCACAGATTTCAATGCCTCCTTGATTCTTGACCTCCTACGTCATCTTGGCTTTCTTCTTGACGCGATCGATGCGCTATCTTATCTGAATGCTTCCCAAAACTTCAACTACAGCTTAATGTCAGCTGGCGTAGCCGATAGCCTAAAATAGGTATCGGGTACAATACGAAGGGAATTTTAAAGTTGAACGCGAGCAACGGAAAACGGATCGTGACGAACAATTCTTAAAAATAGAGAAGATAGATAAAGGGGTTACTGGAATTCAGGAAACGGTAGATGGATTAACAAAACAGATGGGAGCCACAAAGGGCAAAATAGATAAGGTTATGACTGACATAACAATCATATTTGATGAACAAGGAAAAGCCCGAGGGGAAATGAACAAGATCCAGGAAAGAGGCTACAAAGGACAAAAAGAAATGTAGAAGAAGATAAAGGAGATACGAGAAGACTTAGATACCAAAGGTGACGTTAAGCCAGAAATTATAGAAAAACAGGTCATGGTCATCAAGAAAGAGGTTGAAGATCAATTAGCTGAAATAAGGGATAGTTTCAGGGAAGAGAAATTCCAACTCAAACAAGAAGTGGAAAGCAGTAAAAAGAATCAGGAAAGAATTCAGAATGAATTGGGATCACGGTTGGAAAGGACTGAACACAAGAACAGTCAAATGGAAATTCGACTCATGGCTCATGAAGAAAGTGCCCGAAGAGAAAGAAAATTAGAATTTGAAAGTCAGGATGAATTCCAAAAGACAGGATGGGTAGATCCCCATGAACGAGGCACTAATCAAGATAGGGACTTAGGAGGGGAGAGCCCTTATAAGAACCCAGGATATCCAATGGCGATGTCAACCCCGTATATGAACCAAACAAATGGACAAATAATTAACATCATCAAGCCAAATGAAGACAGACCGGTGAAGTTTACGGGTTATAATATGTCGATTACTCCTAAATACTGGTTGAAGGAGGTAGCAGAGTACTTGAATGAAATGAAAGTTCCTCAGGATCGGAGACTGAGAGCAATTGAGAAGCTATTGGCAGGTGATTGTCTCACCTGGTTCAGGAGTTTCAGGTATACATTTGACACGGTGGAAGGTTTTAGAGAAGCTTTTCTCAAACGATATTGGGCAGCAGATATCCAAGAAAATCTGAGGCTAGATCTGTACTCTAGGAAGTATAGTACGAATGCCCCCACCAAATACTCAGAATTTTTCACCGCTCAGCTGTGTAAATTCCGGGAACTTGATATTGCTCCAGCTGAGAACGACCTGTGTGCCGCCATTGCAAGACAACTTCCATTTGAGATACAAAGGTTGTTAATCTCATCTAAAGCCAGATGTGCTGTGGAAGTGGAGAGCGTATTACGTCAATTAGATATGACGACTTCACACGTTACTCTTAGGCATCAAAGACAGACTGAACACGTACATATGGCTAGCAGTCAAGAAGATAGAGAAAAACCATCGACCAGAAATCAGTCAACTAGTACTAATATTCAGGGACTGGGTCGAGAATATGAACATCAAGAGCCTAGGGGAATACAGCCATACTATAGAGGAGGATATCGAGGAAGAAATCCCAGAAATGCGGGTTATAGGCAACAAGAGAACCGACCCTATAACAATAATAATCAGAGGCAGGATTACAGAAATAGATGGGAAAATTATCCCAGAAGGAATGTGAGACCGGAAGACAGAAACGATGAATATCGGGCCGAAATAGAAGAGAGGTATCAGGAAAGTCTTCGTTATATGAATGAACGAACAGACGAACCTGAAATGCAAAGAGTCCATTGGAGTGAGGCAATAAAGAACCGAAAATCACCCGACCGACTGGAAGGAGCTCAAAGCTTGGAGTTACAAGCTCAATTGAAGAATGAGGGGATAGTAAACCCCCAAGATAAAAAAACTTCAAATTTAAATCATCAAAAGTGGAAACATACCAGGAGCTGGGAGGAGGTTGAGATTGTGAATTGGATAGCGAGACCAGATGAGCTAATTAAAGAGGAGGTGGAATGAATCCCACCTATTAGAAGGGAATTACCTATCATCATGTTAAGGATAGAAGGATTACTGGTCAGGGCATTAATTGATACTGGATCAACCATAAGTTTAATAACGCAAACCCTCCTCAATGAATTAGAAACAAGAGGTCACATATTGAAAATTCCCACCTCAAGTGTGAAGATTAAGGGAATTATTCCTGAAAAATCTGTGACATGTAGATTTCAGGTATACATTGATTTGATCATAGGTAACGCTGAAATTTCACAATGCTTTTTGCTGGTAAATCAATTGCCATATAATGTCATATTAGGTATTGATTTTATCCGTGAGAACAAGGTCATAATAGACCTAGCGCAAAATTGCATTAGGATTCAAAGAGGGGATGTGGATGGACAAAACATTAATTTACAGGAACAGGATGCAAAAATAGAAGAACAGGTATGGCATGTGGAAGAAATGACCGAGGAAGGTTGTAGGGACATAGAGACAGTATTTGAAGTCCTAAACATAGAACTTGAAGATAATTTGGAAACCGAGTTCGAGACCAACCTGTCAGGAAAAATAGAGGAAGCTAAAGTTACCCTCGAAAACAAGGAAAACTTAAAGAAATTGCTAGTTAATTACTGGGACGTATTTGATTCCAAGCCAGGAAAGATCAAAAATTTTAAATACGCGTTTCAAGTAAATGATTGGGCACCGTTCAGACAAATACCATACCCGGTTGCAGAAAAACATTTCACGCAAACAAAGAAAACACTGCAGGAGATGAGTGATGCAGGTGTTATAGAAAAGTTGGCGACACCATATGTTAGTCCATTAGTAATTGTGAGTAAACCGGATGGCTCAGTAAGGGTGTGTTTGGATGCCAGGAATTTCAACGCGAAAATTATACCAGAAAATGATTCGGCACCACCCATAAAAGAAATACTGAGGAAATTTAAAGGCAAGAAGATTTTTACAAATATTGACATGACTTCTTCATATCATTATCTCGAACTTGAAGAGAAAACCAGTCTCTTAACTGGATTTCAGTTCGATCAACAAACGTATTGCTTTAAGAGATGTCCGTTTGGCTTGAAGACCACGGGATCCGCTTTAATAAGAGCACATGATCGCAACCTGTCAGAGGGAGTAAAGGGTTGCACTATCCGTTATGTGGATGACATATTGCTTACCTCGGAAAACATCGATGAACACTTGGAAAAATTAAAGAAATTATTGGAAGATTTAAGAGGGCTAACTTTAAGATTAACTTGAAGAAATCAAATTTTTGTCAGAGACAAGTTACGTTTTTGGGGCATGTGATTGACAAGGATGGTGTCAAACCAAATCCATGCAAATTAGAATCGATAAGAGATTTTCCCAGGCCTTTGAAGGTGAAAAATTTTCGCCAGTTTTGGGATTGATTGGATTTTTCTCAGGACATTGTCCGTCCTACACCAAAACTGTTGCACCACTACAGGACCTTCTAAAGAAGGGAGGCAAGTGGAAATGGACGGAGGAAACAGAAAAAGCATTTATAGAGGCCAAGGAAATGCTCTTAAATTATGTGAAGCTAGGATATCCTGATTTTAATCAGAGATTTGTAATACAAACGGATGCATCCCAGACTGGAATAGGGGCAATGTTATATCAGGAAAACCCGGATAACCCTGAGAAGAAAAATTATCAAGCTTTCACAAGTCGGAGACTGAAACCAGACGAGAAGAATTATACAATCAGCGAGATCGAGCTGTTAGCAATATTGCATGCGTTGCAATCCTGGCGAAAGATTGTATATGGGTTTCCAGTCACATTAAGAACCGATCATAAAGCCTTAACCTTTTTGATGAAGACGGATTTATCCAGTCAAAGGTTGATGCGTTGGGCTTTATATATCCAACAGTTCGACGTAAATATAGAGTATTGCCCGGGAAAAGAAAATGTAGTTCCAGATTATTTAAGTAGACAGCCAGAGTCCACAGAAGAGGAGGTAATGGCTATTGATTTGGAAGACAGAGTTCAGCGCACTTTGGATGAATTAAGATGCATTGGTCAACAACAACGTGAGGATCCATGGATGAACATGCTCATATCTTTCTTGGAAGGGAGTTTGATAAGGGGAACACCTGCGTATACTGAAGCTAATAAGATAGCTCAGGATTACACTTTCTTTAATGGATTATTGTATAAGTTTGCGGACTCTGACCATACACGATTGAGGATCGTTGTACCTGCTATTCTGCAGAGGAAAATGGTATGGTTGGCCCATAGATCGTTTGGACATATGGGAGTCGACAAAACAGTCTCGATGCTAAAAGAAGCATTAGTATGGCCAAGACTGAGAGAAACTGTAAGGGATACGCTTAAGACATGTGACATGTGTCAAAGGATTAAGCCAAATGCGTTTTTGATGAGACAAAAGCCAATACCATTGTTGCCCGAGAGGCCATGTCAAATTATTTCTATTGACAATTTCGGACCTTTGCCAAAGGCTAGGAGAGGAAATAGACATATAATGGGGGCTATGGATGTTTTCACGAAAATGGTTGTCCTTGCTCCCATACAGAAGACTAGTACCAAACAGGTGTTAAAACGACTCACAGAAAAAGTGATACCTATTCTGGGTAAACCAGAGAACTTGTTGTCGGATCACGGTAGTTGTCTTACAAGTGCAGAATTTAGACAGGAATTAGAGAGACTTGGAATACGTCAGATACTACCTAGTGTTCGCCATCCTGAGGCAAATCCTGTGGAAAGAGTTATGAGGGAAACGGCCAAGTATTGTAGGATATACTGTGCAGAGGAAAATTGGAAATGGATAGATATCCTTGATATTATCGAATTTTGTATAAATAATACAATCCATGAGTCTACGGGAGAGACACCAATAACGTTAAATCGGAATGAGCAACCATAAAGACCTTGGAGTCTGGTTATTCCTAGGCCAACAGAAGCTCAGCCTGGAAGAGATGTACGAATTAGAAGAGCCTTTGAGCATCTAAAAGCTCAAGCTGATAGAAGGCAAAGGAGAAACAGGCACAAAAGGTATCATCGACCACTATTAGCAGGAGAAATGGTGTTAGTGAAAAGACCAGCCATTTCGGATCCAGGGAACCGCGTGTACAAGAAATTCCAGAAAATGTACCACGGACCGTATCAAATAATAAGAGATTTAAGGAATAATGCCTATAGAATTCGGCACTGTGAAACGAATCACGAAGTGACTATGAATTCAGCTAACTTGAAAGTATATTATCCTCTCGAAGACTTCGATGAAGCAAATGAACAGGCCCTGGTTATGGAACAATTTAGAGCTGATGAATCAACTTTTGATAGAAACAAGAGTAAGTTAGAAAGAGGAAATCGAGCTCAACCATTCAATTGTGAATGTGAATTAGAGAAACTGTATTGGGAGATAAGAGAAATAATTGATTTTGTTGAAAAAGAAAATTTCAATTTAAGGAGAGAAAATGATGAAATAAAGAAACGGGTAGGGATAGACCACACCCGTAACGAAGAATTATGTTCTGTAGACTTTTAGTCCAGAAAAATAAGAAAGGAAGAACGGGTAGGGACGGAGCGTCCTCAACCTACACTATTACCGGATATGACTTAAAAGGTGGAAAACCCTAATTATCGTGGGATTCCATGAGAATAGAAACAAAAGGTACTCGGAAGTGTTATGATGGCTTCGACACTGAAAAAATAAGATTTTTATGAAAATTATTGAAATAAATTTCCTCAAAATTTCGAAAATTTATTTATATAAGGAGGGGAGAGGAGATTTGAACCCATGTACTGTTGGTTCAAGCGCCGAATCCATCATTTATTGGTAAAAGAAGGAAGGAAAAATACAATCCTTAGAATGACTTGGAAAGATTTTATGCAAGAGGACTGGTATAATGTTGTGCAAGAATAAGAGTCCAGGTGGCCCCAGGAAATGATATCATGCGTGACGCACCGATAGGGAGCCGATCATAGCTATTAATAGAACGATAAAAACTTTCCGCTGTGTGTAAGCGAGAAGAGGTTTCGGAAATTGATCTTACGCAGCAATAAAATGGCATCCTCGCAGTTGTGCAATAAGAGGAATAATTAGATTTAAGCCATTTGCGAGCATATAATTAACAAAAGAAATACATCATGTGAATCATTTTGGAATAGAGATTTTTGTGTGGGGAAAGATGTTATAATAATTGCACAGGAAAGAAGTGCAAACGCAGCATGACGTAGTTAAAATTTCCCCGAGACCAGAGATGGTAGGGATTAAAAATCAACTGCAACACCCACGTATCTGAAGAACAAATTTTATTTAATATCTCGGAATTTTACGATCGATTTTCACGTGCAAAGAAGTCAGTTTACGTTTAGAAAACAAGCTTGCCAGACATATACTTTTCAAAAGTGTGCGACTATTGCTTCAAAAGTTAGTTATGAAAAAGACGTGGATTTTATCTTTTTGTAGCAGATTTGTATAAAAGCCCTGGCAGAGCCAGACCAATCATGCAGTACTTACTAGACCTCGAGAGGTCGTGATACGCTGTATCATCAACGAGCACCCGTAGGGGAGTGGCCGAGAAGTATCATCATAGTATCGCCGTGTGAAGACTTAGTAAAATCATAGTACAGGATTTAGTTCGGCAAGCGTCAGTCTTTATAGTGAAAGTTCCGTATTACAGTCAAAGTTAGGCTGCGAACTTAAAGAACAGGCGATAGGTCTTCAAATAACAGTTCAGTTAAACGATAGAAAGTATCGTAACGTTTTGAAGTACCAACGATAGTGAAACAAACATATCTAGCAACGTTAAGGAACCCGATCAGGGTCGGACGAAATAAGTAACGCCTAGTGTGCCGAAAAGATAGGAACTAGAGCGCAGAATAATAAGAAGTGAGAATTTAATCCAAGACGTTTTCTACAGGAGACAAGCGAACAGTAAAAAGCACTGAGCTACGAATTAAAGAATAGCAGTAAATGCTAGGGAATCATAAGGTCACCGATAATGTATTCGAGAGGCCGTAAACAGGACAGACTTTAGCTAGACAAACTAAATAGTGTCTAGAAAGAAACGACTTCGAGCTAGTAAAAATAGAAGCCGATAGTCAGAAAACCGGATTTGAAGAATTACCGTTCCAGGGAGGGGTAGATTGATTGAGACTTTCATCATCTTACCAGGTTAGGGAGCCGACGTTTAAGAGTGTCGCCCTTGGAAACGGGGAAGAAAGAGATCACGTGTGTAAGGCAAAAATCAAAGCCTTAGTGATTAAAAGCAGTGTAATGTAAATATAGTAAAATTTGTTTTAGTGTAATAATTTTTAGTGAATGTATTTGTGTATGATAAAAGAATACAAAATTGTATTCAATATGTTACCAGTGTTGAAGGAAAATAATGTGTATGTGTATCAAGAAATGTCATTGCGTGAAATGAAATTAATGAAGATGGCTTAAACACATTGAGTGGGCAAAAATGAAACATCGCTGGAGAATTCGGTCGGTGACCGTAATATCATGTGAGTAACCATTTCATTATGTTATGTGTTGAGGAAGGTTTGCGTAAAATCCACCTGAGAATGAGAGAATAGGGTTGTTTTTGAATAACAAATAACAGAATAATAGCGCGATCTGAACGATTAAAAATGAGAAAGTGTAAAATAATTATGTGAAATAAATAAATCCCTTGGGGGTAATGTATGAAATAAAATATCAGTGTAGTTGATAAATGATTTAAATATGTGAAAGCAAGCGTAATAATAATAATAACAATTATATAAATGTTGATTATGATGAATTATATCAAAAATAAGAGCTTTTGAGCTCCTTTAAAAGAATTAATACATGTTGTGAACACATGTTCTTAAGATAAAGCAATTATTGTCACGGGAGAGGATTAATGTAGAATTGAGATGTAGATCAAATGTTGATTTTGAATTATCAGTTCATTGAAGGCAACTTGGCATTAATGTATAAGCGCCATGTAGCGCATTGAAGTAATTTGTCACGCTAGGAATGCGTTAAAGACTCGGTAACACTAATTATGAGGGTCAGTTGGTCGTGGTAATTGAGCTAGGGTAAGTCCTCTAAATAGTGATGTGATCACGAGGCCATGTGTGTATTGTGTTGTAAAAGGGTGCGAAATATTTATTGAATTATGAGCGCAGGTTCAAGGCAAAGGCCGCCCTAAGTCGCGAATGTTATAAGTCCTCCAGTATGGGATATGGTTCCCGAGGCAGTTGAAAGAATCGAACCCAGATTCGTCTATGTTGAAGCCCCTAAATATTTGTTGTTGTATTGAATTATTCTTACCCGCCAATGAGGATACTTCATAATTAATAAATGCCGAGTTTAAGAGAATAGGTCTTGTGAACCTCAATATGTTGTTAAAATAAGTAGAATGAAAACCTTGCCTGTTCAAAGAACTGCATTTAAGAAATAGCTGTATAAAGCTGAGGGTAGCTCGTCTCTTGTGAATGAGACCATGCAGTTCCTGCTCCCGGCAATAAATCACGCTAAGTGGCCGAGGCCATATCCTTACTATTGACGTGTTGTGGTAGGTCTGGAGAGCCGTCTGTTTGAAGTTATATTACACAAGAGTGTTTAGAGTTTGTTTTAACGACCCGGTCTTCGAACCGAGGTTCTTTTAGTTGAAGATTACCGCTTGCAAGTTCAGATCGTTGCTTTCTTATGAGATAATGGTCTATTAAGACAAATAATGATAAATCCCTAAAGTAATGTTATATAATGTAGTGATTCACGAGTTTAATGAAGACAATTAGATTCCGGGAGTGATCTTAATTTTTGACGTGTTCAAGTAGTCTTCTGTAGCTCAGGAGTACGCAAATGTTTCCCAATCACGGTAGTGAATTGTTGACTTGAGAGAGATGGTAACCGAAGAATATTGTGAAAGCCCAAAATTTGAGTAAAGGAGTAACAGTACTTTAATAAGAATTATATATATTTTTTGACTATAAGATACTCATATAATAGGAAGTGATGTGCTGTAAAAGAATAACACAGTGTATATAAAAAGTATCGAGCCTATTGGAGCTCTTGATTTTATTGAATTTTAAAAGAACACTATATGGAAGGGAAAAGTAATATAAGTTTGTTGGTTTATAGAAAACCATTTATTATGATTTAACCTTTGTTTCATTATGTATTCCTTGTTCACTCTGAACAAGTTAGAATTATTGGGTCAGTATTTTATTTGTTTAATTTGTTGTAGCGCCATATATTTGAGTAAATAAATGTTTTATAGTAGGAGTTGATTTTGTTTATTATTTTGGAAGTGTATCCTCTATTTAATCCAAAATGTGTAAGTCACAGAGTGGGAGAACATACCATAACCCCGAATATTCCCGATTTGAGCATTGCTGGCATACTGTGATTTGCATATTTCATGCTGAATGGGCACATGGGGGCATAGAAGTAATGTGCTTGGATTAATAATTAGAGGTACACTTAAGACGGTCATATCATGTAAAAGTAAAGTAATGATAGTAGTAGCTACAAAATATAAAGTTAACTGATCGCATGGGACCCTGGAAACCCACACCGAGCAGCCCTAAATTTAAATAACCCCCTAGCAAACAGACATTTCATGGCGCCCAGTACGTAGGGCTGAGGTTTCCTAGGGAAACCCCGAGTTTTTCAGGAAAAATCAAAATTTTCATTTTTTGAAAAATATGGTTTTTCGAAATTTTTGAATTTTTTAAATCACTTCCATAAAGGTTTTGACATTGAATGAGTATATCAAAAGGGTACGTTTTAGTAAACACCCGTAATAAGGTAAAATTTTGGAAATTGGGACACAAGAGTTCGGAGTACCATCTCTCATGCATGAACCGGCGATGTGGCATGATAGCCCACTGTATTCTATAAGATGGCATTAAGTGAGGAAATGCAGAGGCTTGTGGACGTCTTAAAGGCGACCATGCAAGCAGAGAATAATGAAGTGAGGCAGCGGCTCTTGGAGGCCATGAACAATAAATTTGAAACTATAGACAATAAATTTGACCTCCAACAGATTACAAATAAAGAGGAGTTAGGATCCATAAGTCAGAATTTAGAATCCCTTAAAACTAACAGTGATAACATGGGAATTAAATTAGAATCTATCAAAGCCGACTGTATAAAAATGAATAGTGAACTGAAGGCTGAGATAGATATTAGGAATGAGGAAAATGGGAAAAACATTGAAAAACAGTTGCAAGCTGCAAAAGAAGAGACATTAAAGTCTATAAAAGCTGACAGTAAAGCAAATAATGAGGCACTGAAAGCTGAAATTGAGGGAATAAAAAAGGGGTCAAATCAACTCCGAGAAAGTATAAAAGGAAACATTGAGTCAAAATTTCAGATATTGGATAAAACATTTGGGGACAAGCTAGAGGCATTTCAAAGTGAGAATAACACATTTATTACAGGATTGAAAATCCAGATGAGTACTATAGAAAAAAATAGTATAGAATCCAAAAGGGAATGTCAAGAAAATTTTAAAAATTTAGGAGATAAATTTGGTTTTATGGAAATTAAATTAAATGAGATGCAGGGAACTTGTAAAAAGAATGTAGACGGATGTAAAGATGAACTTGTAACCCGGATCCATGGGGTGCGAGACGAGTTATTAAAGCAGATAGGGTCAAACATAAATCGTTGTGAAACATCCCGGCAGGAGATAAAAGGTAGTCTTGATAAACTAGGAGAAAGATTCGAAGGGTTTGAGAACAAAGTAGGAAAACTTGAGGAAAAAGTCGAGGAAGTTCAGGCCGAAATAAATGACGTCAAGAGGCAAGGTGAGACCGAGGCAAACAGAAGGGAATTGCAATTTAATACATTCACGGGACAGGTGGATGAATGGTTGAGGGAGTATGAGGAGGAAATAACCACGAAGTTAGGTCTATACGAAGGGAATTTTAAAGTTGAACGCGAGCAACGGAAAACGGATCGTGACGAACAATTCTTAAAAATAGAGAAGATAGATAAAGGGGTTACTGGAATTCAGGAAACGGTAGATGGATTAACAAAACAGATGGGAGCCACAAAGGGCAAAATAGATAAGGTTATGACTGACATAACAATCATATTTGATGAACAAGGAAAAGCCCGAGGGGAAATGAACAAGATCCAGGAAAGAGGCTACAAAGGACAAAAAGAAATGTAGAAGAAGATAAAGGAGATACGAGAAGACTTAGATACCAAAGGTGACGTTAAGCCAGAAATTATAGAAAAACAGGTCATGGTCATCAAGAAAGAGGTTGAAGATCAATTAGCTGAAATAAGGGATAGTTTCAGGGAAGAGAAATTCCAACTCAAACAAGAAGTGGAAAGCAGTAAAAAGAATCAGGAAAGAATTCAGAATGAATTGGGATCACGGTTGGAAAGGACTGAACACAAGAACAGTCAAATGGAAATTCGACTCATGGCTCATGAAGAAAGTGCCCGAAGAGAAAGAAAATTAGAATTTGAAAGTCAGGATGAATTCCAAAAGACAGGATGGGTAGATCCCCATGAACGAGGCACTAATCAAGATAGGGACTTAGGAGGGGAGAGCCCTTATAAGAACCCAGGATATCCAATGGCGATGTCAACCCCGTATATGAACCAAACAAATGGACAAATAATTAACATCATCAAGCCAAATGAAGACAGACCGGTGAAGTTTACGGGTTATAATATGTCGATTACTCCTAAATACTGGTTGAAGGAGGTAGCAGAGTACTTGAATGAAATGAAAGTTCCTCAGGATCGGAGACTGAGAGCAATTGAGAAGCTATTGGCAGGTGATTGTCTCACCTGGTTCAGGAGTTTCAGGTATACATTTGACACGGTGGAAGGTTTTAGAGAAGCTTTTCTCAAACGATATTGGGCAGCAGATATCCAAGAAAATCTGAGGCTAGATCTGTACTCTAGGAAGTATAGTACGAATGCCCCCACCAAATACTCAGAATTTTTCACCGCTCAGCTGTGTAAATTCCGGGAACTTGATATTGCTCCAGCTGAGAACGACCTGTGTGCCGCCATTGCAAGACAACTTCCATTTGAGATACAAAGGTTGTTAATCTCATCTAAAGCCAGATGTGCTGTGGAAGTGGAGAGCGTATTACGTCAATTAGATATGACGACTTCACACGTTACTCTTAGGCATCAAAGACAGACTGAACACGTACATATGGCTAGCAGTCAAGAAGATAGAGAAAAACCATCGACCAGAAATCAGTCAACTAGTACTAATATTCAGGGACTGGGTCGAGAATATGAACATCAAGAGCCTAGGGGAATACAGCCATACTATAGAGGAGGATATCGAGGAAGAAATCCCAGAAATGCGGGTTATAGGCAACAAGAGAACCGACCCTATAACAATAATAATCAGAGGCAGGATTACAGAAATAGATGGGAAAATTATCCCAGAAGGAATGTGAGACCGGAAGACAGAAACGATGAATATCGGGCCGAAATAGAAGAGAGGTATCAGGAAAGTCTTCGTTATATGAATGAACGAACAGACGAACCTGAAATGCAAAGAGTCCATTGGAGTGAGGCAATAAAGAACCGAAAATCACCCGACCGACTGGAAGGAGCTCAAAGCTTGGAGTTACAAGCTCAATTGAAGAATGAGGGGATAGTAAACCCCCAAGATAAAAAAACTTCAAATTTAAATCATCAAAAGTGGAAACATACCAGGAGCTGGGAGGAGGTTGAGATTGTGAATTGGATAGCGAGACCAGATGAGCTAATTAAAGAGGAGGTGGAATGAATCCCACCTATTAGAAGGGAATTACCTATCATCATGTTAAGGATAGAAGGATTACTGGTCAGGGCATTAATTGATACTGGATCAACCATAAGTTTAATAACGCAAACCCTCCTCAATGAATTAGAAACAAGAGGTCACATATTGAAAATTCCCACCTCAAGTGTGAAGATTAAGGGAATTATTCCTGAAAAATCTGTGACATGTAGATTTCAGGTATACATTGATTTGATCATAGGTAACGCTGAAATTTCACAATGCTTTTTGCTGGTAAATCAATTGCCATATAATGTCATATTAGGTATTGATTTTATCCGTGAGAACAAGGTCATAATAGACCTAGCGCAAAATTGCATTAGGATTCAAAGAGGGGATGTGGATGGACAAAACATTAATTTACAGGAACAGGATGCAAAAATAGAAGAACAGGTATGGCATGTGGAAGAAATGACCGAGGAAGGTTGTAGGGACATAGAGACAGTATTTGAAGTCCTAAACATAGAACTTGAAGATAATTTGGAAACCGAGTTCGAGACCAACCTGTCAGGAAAAATAGAGGAAGCTAAAGTTACCCTCGAAAACAAGGAAAACTTAAAGAAATTGCTAGTTAATTACTGGGACGTATTTGATTCCAAGCCAGGAAAGATCAAAAATTTTAAATACGCGTTTCAAGTAAATGATTGGGCACCGTTCAGACAAATACCATACCCGGTTGCAGAAAAACATTTCACGCAAACAAAGAAAACACTGCAGGAGATGAGTGATGCAGGTGTTATAGAAAAGTTGGCGACACCATATGTTAGTCCATTAGTAATTGTGAGTAAACCGGATGGCTCAGTAAGGGTGTGTTTGGATGCCAGGAATTTCAACGCGAAAATTATACCAGAAAATGATTCGGCACCACCCATAAAAGAAATACTGAGGAAATTTAAAGGCAAGAAGATTTTTACAAATATTGACATGACTTCTTCATATCATTATCTCGAACTTGAAGAGAAAACCAGTCTCTTAACTGGATTTCAGTTCGATCAACAAACGTATTGCTTTAAGAGATGTCCGTTTGGCTTGAAGACCACGGGATCCGCTTTAATAAGAGCACATGATCGCAACCTGTCAGAGGGAGTAAAGGGTTGCACTATCCGTTATGTGGATGACATATTGCTTACCTCGGAAAACATCGATGAACACTTGGAAAAATTAAAGAAATTATTGGAAGATTTAAGAGGGCTAACTTTAAGATTAACTTGAAGAAATCAAATTTTTGTCAGAGACAAGTTACGTTTTTGGGGCATGTGATTGACAAGGATGGTGTCAAACCAAATCCATGCAAATTAGAATCGATAAGAGATTTTCCCAGGCCTTTGAAGGTGAAAAATTTTCGCCAGTTTTGGGATTGATTGGATTTTTCTCAGGACATTGTCCGTCCTACACCAAAACTGTTGCACCACTACAGGACCTTCTAAAGAAGGGAGGCAAGTGGAAATGGACGGAGGAAACAGAAAAAGCATTTATAGAGGCCAAGGAAATGCTCTTAAATTATGTGAAGCTAGGATATCCTGATTTTAATCAGAGATTTGTAATACAAACGGATGCATCCCAGACTGGAATAGGGGCAATGTTATATCAGGAAAACCCGGATAACCCTGAGAAGAAAAATTATCAAGCTTTCACAAGTCGGAGACTGAAACCAGACGAGAAGAATTATACAATCAGCGAGATCGAGCTGTTAGCAATATTGCATGCGTTGCAATCCTGGCGAAAGATTGTATATGGGTTTCCAGTCACATTAAGAACCGATCATAAAGCCTTAACCTTTTTGATGAAGACGGATTTATCCAGTCAAAGGTTGATGCGTTGGGCTTTATATATCCAACAGTTCGACGTAAATATAGAGTATTGCCCGGGAAAAGAAAATGTAGTTCCAGATTATTTAAGTAGACAGCCAGAGTCCACAGAAGAGGAGGTAATGGCTATTGATTTGGAAGACAGAGTTCAGCGCACTTTGGATGAATTAAGATGCATTGGTCAACAACAACGTGAGGATCCATGGATGAACATGCTCATATCTTTCTTGGAAGGGAGTTTGATAAGGGGAACACCTGCGTATACTGAAGCTAATAAGATAGCTCAGGATTACACTTTCTTTAATGGATTATTGTATAAGTTTGCGGACTCTGACCATACACGATTGAGGATCGTTGTACCTGCTATTCTGCAGAGGAAAATGGTATGGTTGGCCCATAGATCGTTTGGACATATGGGAGTCGACAAAACAGTCTCGATGCTAAAAGAAGCATTAGTATGGCCAAGACTGAGAGAAACTGTAAGGGATACGCTTAAGACATGTGACATGTGTCAAAGGATTAAGCCAAATGCGTTTTTGATGAGACAAAAGCCAATACCATTGTTGCCCGAGAGGCCATGTCAAATTATTTCTATTGACAATTTCGGACCTTTGCCAAAGGCTAGGAGAGGAAATAGACATATAATGGGGGCTATGGATGTTTTCACGAAAATGGTTGTCCTTGCTCCCATACAGAAGACTAGTACCAAACAGGTGTTAAAACGACTCACAGAAAAAGTGATACCTATTCTGGGTAAACCAGAGAACTTGTTGTCGGATCACGGTAGTTGTCTTACAAGTGCAGAATTTAGACAGGAATTAGAGAGACTTGGAATACGTCAGATACTACCTAGTGTTCGCCATCCTGAGGCAAATCCTGTGGAAAGAGTTATGAGGGAAACGGCCAAGTATTGTAGGATATACTGTGCAGAGGAAAATTGGAAATGGATAGATATCCTTGATATTATCGAATTTTGTATAAATAATACAATCCATGAGTCTACGGGAGAGACACCAATAACGTTAAATCGGAATGAGCAACCATAAAGACCTTGGAGTCTGGTTATTCCTAGGCCAACAGAAGCTCAGCCTGGAAGAGATGTACGAATTAGAAGAGCCTTTGAGCATCTAAAAGCTCAAGCTGATAGAAGGCAAAGGAGAAACAGGCACAAAAGGTATCATCGACCACTATTAGCAGGAGAAATGGTGTTAGTGAAAAGACCAGCCATTTCGGATCCAGGGAACCGCGTGTACAAGAAATTCCAGAAAATGTACCACGAACCGTATCAAATAATAAGAGATTTAAGGAATAATGCCTATAGAATTCGGCACTGTGAAACGAATCACGAAGTGACTATGAATTCAGCTAACTTGAAAGTATATTATCCTCTCGAAGACTTCGATGAAGCAAATGAACAGGCCCTGGTTATGGAACAATTTAGAGCTGATGAATCAACTTTTGATAGAAACAAGAGTAAGTTAGAAAGAGGAAATCGAGCTCAACCATTCAATTGTGAATGTGAATTAGAGAAACTGTATTGGGAGATAAGAGAAATAATTGATTTTGTTGAAAAAGAAAATTTCAATTTAAGGAGAGAAAATGATGAAATAAAGAAACGGGTAGGGATAGACCACACCCGTAACGAAGAATTATGTTCTGTAGACTTTTAGTCCAGAAAAATAAGAAAGGAAGAACGGGTAGGGACGGAGCGTCCTCAACCTACACTATTACCGGATATGACTTAAAAGGTGGAAAACCCTAATTATCGTGGGATTCCATGAGAATAGAAACAAAAGGTACTCGGAAGTGTTATGATGGCTTCGACACTGAAAAAATAAGATTTTTATGAAAATTATTGAAATAAATTTCCTCAAAATTTCGAAAATTTATTTATATAAGGAGGGGAGAGGAGATTTGAACCCATGTACTGTTGGTTCAAGCGCCGAATCCATCATTTATTGGTAAAAGAAGGAAGGAAAAATACAATCCTTAGAATGACTTGGAAAGATTTTATGCAAGAGGACTGGTATAATGTTGTGCAAGAATAAGAGTCCAGGTGGCCCCAGGAAATGATATCATGCGTGACGCACCGATAGGGAGCCGATCATAGCTATTAATAGAACGATAAAAACTTTCCGCTGTGTGTAAGCGAGAAGAGGTTTCGGAAATTGATCTTACGCAGCAATAAAATGGCATCCTCGCAGTTGTGCAATAAGAGGAATAATTAGATTTAAGCCATTTGCGAGCATATAATTAACAAAAGAAATACATCATGTGAATCATTTTGGAATAGAGATTTTTGTGTGGGGAAAGATGTTATAATAATTGCACAGGAAAGAAGTGCAAACGCAGCATGACGTAGTTAAAATTTCCCCGAGACCAGAGATGGTAGGGATTAAAAATCAACTGCAACACCCACGTATCTGAAGAACAAATTTTATTTAATATCTCGGAATTTTACGATCGATTTTCACGTGCAAAGAAGTCAGTTTACGTTTAGAAAACAAGCTTGCCAGACATATACTTTTCAAAAGTGTGCGACTATTGCTTCAAAAGTTAGTTATGAAAAAGACGTGGATTTTATCTTTTTGTAGCAGATTTGTATAAAAGCCCTGGCAGAGCCAGACCAATCATGCAGTACTTACTAGACCTCGAGAGGTCGTGATACGCTGTATCATCAACGAGCACCCGTAGGGGAGTGGCCGAGAAATATCATCATAGTATCGCCGTGTGAAGACTTAGTAAAATCATAGTACAGGATTTAGTTCGGCAAGCGTCAGTCTTTATAGTGAAAGTTCCGTATTACAGTCAAAGTTAGGCTGCGAACTTAAAGAACAGGCGATAGGTCTTCAAATAACAGTTCAGTTAAACGATAGAAAGTATCGTAACGTTTTGAAGTACCAACGATAGTGAAACAAACATATCTAGCAACGTTAAGGAACCCGATCAGGGTCGGACGAAATAAGTAACGCCTAGTGTGCCGAAAAGATAGGAACTAGAGCGCAGAATAATAAGAAGTGAGAATTTAATCCAAGACGTTTTCTACAGGAGACAAGCGAACAGTAAAAAGCACTGAGCTACGAATTAAAGAATAGCAGTAAATGCTAGGGAATCATAAGGTCACCGATAATGTATTCGAGAGGCCGTAAACAGGACAGACTTTAGCTAGACAAACTAAATAGTATCTAGAAAGAAACGATTTCGAGCTAGTAAAAATAGAAGCCGATAGTCAGAAAACCGGATTTGAAGAATTACCGTTCCAGGGAGGGGTAGATTGATTGAGACTTTCATCATCTTACCAGGTTAGGGAGCCGACGTTTAAAAGTGTCGCCCTTGGAAACGGGGAAGAAAGAGATCACGTGTGTAAGGCAAAAATCAAAGCCTTAGTGATTAAAAGCAGTGTAATGTAATAATAGTAAAATTTGTTTTAGTGTAATAATTTTTAGTGAATGTATTTGTGTATGATAAAAGAATACAAAATTGTATTCAATATGTTACCAGTGTTGAAGGTAAATAATGCGTATGTGTATCAAGAAATGTCATTGTGTGAAATGAAATTAATGAAGATGGCTTAAACACATTGAGTGGGCAAAATGAAACATCGCTGGAGAATTCGGTCGGTGACCGTAATATCATGTGAGTAACCATTTCATTATGTTATGTGTTGAGGAAGGTTTGCGGACAATCCACCTGAGAATGAAAGAATATTGGTGTTTTTGAATAACAAATAACAGAATAATAGCGCGATCTGAACGATTAAAAATGAGAAAGTGTAAAATAATTATGTGAAATAAATAAATCCCTTGGGGGTAATGTATGAAATAAAATATCAGTGTAGTTGATAAATGATTTAAATATGTGAAAGCAAGCGTAATAATAATAATAACTATTATATAAATGTTGATTATGATGAATTATATAAAAAATAAGAGCTTTTGAGCTCCTTTAAAAGAATTAATACATGTTGTGAACACATGTTCTTAAGATAAAGCGATTATTGTCACGGGAGAGGATTAATGTAGAATTGAGATGTAGATCAAATGTTGATTTTGAATTATCAGTTCATTGAAGGCAACTTGGCATTAATGTATAAGCGCCATGTAGCGCATTTAAGTAATTTGTCACGCTAGGAATGCGTTAAAGACTCGGTAACACTAATTATGAGGGTCAGTTGGTCGTGGTAATTGAGCTAGGGTAAGTCCTCTAAATAGTGATGTGATCACGAGGCCACGTGTGTATTGTGTTGTAAAAGGGTGCGAAATATTTATTGAATTATGAGCGCAGGTTCAAGGCAAAGGCCGCCCTAAGTCGCGAATGTTATAAGTCCTCCAGTATGGGCTATGGTTCCCGAGGCAGTTGAAAGAATCGAACCCAGATTCGTCTATGTTGAAGCCCCTAAATATTTGTTGTTGTATTGAATTATTCTTACCCGCCAATGAGGATACTTCATAATTAATAAATGCCGAGTTTAAGAGAATAGGTCTTGTGAACCTCAATATGTTGTTAAAATAAGTAGAATGAAAGCCTTGCCTGTTCAAAGAACTGCATTTAAGAAATAGCTGTATAAAGCTGAGGGTAGCTCGTCTCTTGTGAAAGAGACCATGAAGTTCCTGCTCCCGGCAATAAATCACGCTAAGTGGCCGAGGCCAGACCCTTACTATTGACGTGTTGTGGTAGGTCTGGAGAGCCGTCTGTTTGAAGTTATATTACACAAGAGTGTTTAGAGTTTGTTTTAACGACCCGGTCTTCGAACCGAGGTTCTTTTAGTTGAAGATTACCGCTTGCAAGTTCAGATCATTGCTTTCTTATGAGACAATGGTCTGTTAAGACAAATAATGATAAATCCCTAATGTAATGTTATATAATGTAGTGATTCACGAGTTTAATGAAGACAATTAGATTCCGGGAGTGATCTTAATTTTTGACGTGTTCAAGTAGTCTTCTGTAGCTCGGGAGTACGCAAATGTTTCCCAATCACGGTAGTGAATTGTTGACTTGAGAGAGATGGTAACCGAAGAATATTGTGAAAGCCCAAAATTTGAGTAAAGGAGTAACAGTACTTTAATAAGAATTATATATATTTTTTACTATAAGATACTCATATAATAGGAAGTGATGTGCTGTAAAAGAAAAACACAGTGTATATAAAAAGTATCGAGCCTATTGGAGCTCTTGATTTTATTGAATTTTAAAAGAATACTATATGGAAGGGAAAAGTAATATAAGTTTGTTGGTTTATAGAAAACCATTTATTACGATTTAACCTTTGTTTCATTATGCATTCCTTGTTCACTCTGAACAAGTTAGAATTATTGGGTCAGTATTTTATGTGTTTAATTTGTTGTAGCGCCATATATTTGAGTAATTAAATGTTTTATAGTAGGAGTTGATTTTGTTTATTATTTTGGAAGTGTATCCTCTATTTAATCCAAAATGTGTAAGTCACAGAGTGGGAGAACATATCATAACCCCGAATATTCCTGATTTGAGCATTGCTGGCATACTGTGATTTGCATATTTCATGCTGAATGGGCACACTACAGACATCACAAAGACTCAGGTTATCAGATCCAAATACATGGAACAAAATTACCACAATGTCGCAAGCCCCTAAATGAATCATAAAATAAAATAAAAAACTTCCTCCAATTGCTGTTTCATTTGAGGGGCTTGGACATCGTGGTCATCCAATCCCGTGTGCTTTGGTGTGTGTAGAATGTGTTTAATTTACTGTGTAATAGTAATGGCTATATTAGTGTGTGTATTTAAAATTTGGGTGTGAATTGGGAAGAAGTCGACCGAGGCCTAGCGCGCTAACCATTTAGCCAAGGAGCCGGACACTCATACAGTAAGTGCACGGGGTTGATGGCCAAGATGTACCTAAAATTATGCAGCAACAACAGCTGTTCACATAAGAAAGAAATTGCTACTCTGTGTAGACGGGAAGGGGTTGTTTATTTCTCTGCTAGATTAATGGTCAGCTGCAATTATGTGACAGGCTAATCGTTTGTAACCTATAGGCTACTTTGTCCGCCAAACAATGATCTATAACTCATCAATTACCAGCAAGTGGGAGGGACAGGTTACTGCTTTTCCATATCAATCAAGCCGGCTTTCTATGAGCGGAAACTGAAACCATGAATTAGTACCGTGGTCTTTAGTAAATGGTGCTGGGTTCACAGAAATGTGCTGTGTACATCGCTCCACGAGAAACAGCGCTTCTGGGAGGGAACTACGCACTTTGACTCTACGACGGCACACGAAGTGTTGCTGGGTTTTTACCCACTTTTGTTTATATACACTCCATAGTCCAAATAAAGGCTTGGCGAACGTGCTCGGTTAACATTTTATTCCTCCTTAGTCTCAATTTGAGTGATGACGCTGTAATGCTTTGTTGTTTAAAGTGATGACATCTCAGGATACCTGAAGCCGTGCCTGATACGACACGAATTATAAATAAAAAGAGCCACTTTCTGAAGTTTCATTTACCGAAAGGTCATAGAAGTCAACTATCGATTATAAGCGGCAGACCTGGCCATCCTCAATGGCTTCGTTGCTGAAAATCAAGCGGTTGGGTTTTCGTTTCATTTCGATGTTGTTTCATTTAGGGGCATGGACACCATGGTCATCAGTCCCGTGTATTTGGGCGTCTCCTATGTTGGTGAAGGTAACAGTTGCATATTTTACCTAATGCTTGGGAAGTCTCTTTTGCCTCCTTATGCCCCAACCAGTACCCTCATCCTCGTCTATATTTCTCATGCTACGACTACACGGAGCTTACAAATTAGGATGCAGTCATTCAATTATTCTTTGTAAATCTATTATTATTAATCGTATGGCATTTACACATCACTTTTGGAACACAAAGAAAAATATATACAAGATTTACAAATTCACTATGACTCCTCTTAATATATTAAATAATAGTCTATAATTCCATTCTAGTACGTGCATGGGCTCGGGTGCTAGTGTGACGGGTTTGATCCCAGTGTACGGTAGGAATGATTGGAATTCAGTCTCGTGAGTCATGTCAATAAGAAGAGAGCAGAATCCAAAGTAAATCTCGGTCCAAGAAGCTTTCTATGGTGGAACGTATCTGACTTTGACACTACAATCACGTGCCAGAGAATCTAATATCCCTTCTCTCTGTTTCATTGGTCATCGCACGGCTCATTTACGTAATAGTTAGCCTACTGGATCAATAGTCTTCGTTGATCGATACAAGATGATGGCATGATCCTTTCTTCAGCATCATTAATTTAGTTTGTTTTGTCGGCGCACGTGGGTGACTTGCATTTCAACGATACCGTTCAGTAATTTAGACCAGAATGAAATTTCCGATAGAACGGTCAATCGATCCCAGACCTCCAAGGTTATAGCCATTTATGCTAAACACTACACCTCAAGGCGTACATGTGTTTTGTGGTAAATGAGCAGCCTCTAGGTCCTTACCAGTATATATTACAGTACTTGAATTCTTTCACTTAGGAAATAGTCTGATGGTTCTGACATGCAATTCTTTATACACAGAGTGATACACTAAACCAAATAAAGAACAGGGGTCAGAATTATTTATCTCCCCAACATGATTTAGGCCTACAGTCTCTTATTTTTTTTCATGAATTATGGCAAATACCAATTTTAAGACTAATTGTAGTCTACTCTTTTTCTCCAATTCTGGTGATATCTACTTTTACATCAGTGCATTGTTTTTGAAGCTGAAGTTTCACTGACTACTTTTGTTACTTCATTTTAATGCTGTCATGGTAGACACTGAACCTGGACTTTTTTTGAAGCGTCCAATGAGACCATGAGATTACATTTTAAACAGTGACCAGCAATGAACTGCCGTCAACCGCGGTTCTCTTGATAGTGCTGGTGGCTTAGTCAGATCGTGTTCATAAACCTAAATGGTCACTGGTTCAGTACTATGATGTAATAATTTTTAAATTCGAACAATTCATTACTTTTCGTTTAGACCTATATGATTTAACCATTGGAAACGTATTTTATCTACGCGTAAACATTGAGTAAGGCGGGTTAAAGACTTTGCAATTGCTTAAATCGATTATTATGCGTTGCACCTGATAAAAATCTTAAAAGTTGATTAATTCTCGCAAGACCTAATTTACACATTCATAACTTTAAGTGTAGCCTACACTTATACGAGTAGTTGAGTATTTTGACGGCCCATACTTAAAATATTCAAGTTAGAATAATGTAATGCCTTTAAATGTAAAACCTGGGCGTTGCATTAACATTCAAAATGTAAAAAACTGAAACATTCACAAAAAATTAAATTAACCTGCCGAAAAGTAATTCCTTCGAAATCGAATTAGTATTGGTTTCACCTTGGTTGCAACGTCATTGATGGAATATAAGAGCTACAGAATCCAGGAACAGTAGAAAATATTCCTAAAGGAAGTTATTTCTGGTGCTGGGCTTGCGTTAGTTTGACTCTGATGTACCATTATTGTACTATCGCCTGCAAAAATAACGGGCCGTCTTGCCGTGCGAGAGTTGAGTTGAGTTGGCATCACTAGGGGCGTTCTCGGGCGAGGAACAGATGAGACGGTGTTAATAAATCTAAATTGAAATACCAAGTAACCCATTAATTGTTAAGTCTCCTTAGAAAGGCACTGTTGAGTTTTACTGTGTGTGAAATTTTTTGAGAATCGGGTTTTCACAGTTAGGGACTAAACGTATTTTAAGAAGAAGAAAAAGAAGGAAATCGCAAACGTCCAAACTAGTTATATTTTTAAGCATTTTTCTTAATAAGAAATAAGTTTTGAAAAGAAAAAGACAAACTAAAGAGCATAAAAACCTTAGTAATTTTAAAAGCACTCACGTTAACAGGAGGTTTGTTTCATCAAATAACAGAAATTGAAGCGATGCTTGTGTAGCAGAGAATCTTTAAAAATGATTCAACATACCGTAAGCTTCTGATTCGTTTATCATGGATAAAATCAGAGGAGGCAAATGTTAGCAGCAAAATGTTTTTTATTATTCAACATGAATACAATATTAAGCAACAGAAAAGAACATCATTAAAATATTAAGCAACAGAAAAAAAACATCAATAAAATATTAAGCAACAGAAAAAAACAGCTCATTTACTTTATTCCCACTTCAGTTTTTATAATATTAATAATGACAAATTCCAACCTAAAACAACCGAAACCACAGCCTCACTCTCATTTCTTGTTGTCTTAAACTAAGACACTTTCTTTGTAGCTTCATAAGATGCTTTTTAGTGTCTTAAATTAAATATCTCAAAAGTAAGACAGAATTTCAATTTGTGTCTGAAATCATTTTTATCAAGACACTAAAAAGCATAAGTTATTGTGCGAAGCAACAAAGAAAGTGTCTTAATTTAGCCACCAAGAAATGACAGTGCTTTGTAGAAAATAGACTTCTATTCGTCTTATAGACGTCAAAGTTTTACATTTTCAGCAAAAATTAATTATTTCAACCATGTTTGAAATAATAAATATTTAATAGCCTAGGTTATATGGCAACCTAGCTTATTTTAACCTTCGAAACATCTAAGCTGCAGATAACTCGAACCTGCAAAATGGCATTGGATTAGGCTTATGAAGTGGGTTATGACACGTCATACTGCGATGTGAAGACTTTTGAATAAGCTAAAAGTTTACTTCATGTTGTCATGTAGTCTAACCGAGGCTAAGTTAAGTTATTTTCTGCAATTTTGAAAAACTATTGCTACTTTGTCATAATCGTAAAAATAGCCGTCTCTCAGACGTTTATTTTCATAGGAAATTTAGTAACAAAGCATAACACTGGTCATACCAGGCAATCACAGATTAAACTTATGTCAGTCAACATTATTTTTTTAATGAGTAATTACTTCAACCGAAAATGTCAGTCAAATTTAAACTTAAAGCGTTTTTTCAAAGAGTGAAATATTTCAACCAAAAATGTCAGTCAAATTTTAACTTGACGCGTTTTTTCAATGAGTAAATAATTTCAACCAAAAATGTCAGTCAAATTTAAACTTAAAGCATTTTTTCAATGAGCAAATAATTTCAACCGAAAATGTCAGTGAAATTTAAACTTAAAGCGATTTTTCAATGAGTGAATTATTTCAACCAAAAATGTCAGTCAAATTTAAACTTAAAGCGTTTTTTCAATGAGTAAATAATTTCAACCGAAAATGTCAGTCAAATTTAAACACAAGTTCGCTCTCGTGTTACTGAGCCACTGTCAGCCTCTTGCCATTAACAGGTGAATCCACACTTCCCCCAACCTCTCCCCCCTTACCTACAAGGACAGCTGGCCAATCACGGCTCCCAGCCTTCCCCTCCCGAGAACACACCAAGTGATAGCAACCTGCTGGCACGAAAACTCAACTCCCGCTCGGCAACATGGCCCGTTATTTTTGCAGGCGATAGTACATCTGTTTAGTGATGCGTAACACCTTGAAACATTTAACGTTCCCTCGTCACATATTATCAAAAAGGAAGCTCAGAATTGTGCTCACTGAATAGTGTGGGGGTTGGTTGGGTGGTAGTAGATGACTCATGATCAACGCGACGACCCTGAATCTAAGTCAGCTGGCACAACTCCATGCTTACTGTAGTTCGGGGTTGTCAGCCAGCGCTCTGAGATAACCTTAGCTCAGTGAACTACGTAAAGTTAATACAATTAATGTAATTTTTTGTCATGTTGATTTGTGCCACCTCTGGTAGCTGATGCGTGCATTGTCACACTCTTGCGTGACACCAGTTGAAAGTTCACTATATTGCTAAATTGTGCAGAATTAATAGCTCTTTTGTACCCGTACATTTTCATTGAGTGTGTAGTTGAAAGCAAAGCGATAAGAGCTCGGGATCAGCGCAGGTCATGCGTTCGCAAGATATTTGAAGCAAGTTTTCACACTTGTTATTGAATTGTCTATGCAGTGAGATCGGGAGTCTCGAGACCGTGTAATTGCTGTACCAGATCTTCGTACATGCGACAGAAGAGTCTGAGACTTGCGTAAACAATTCATTCAGTTATAATCAGAGACGAGCCCTTTTTTTAATCGTTATATCTGTTCCTTTGTTAAAATAGCTATCTGATATTTGTAATGTAAGTAGTTTGTATGACTTTTACCCTTTTGCGTCTTTTTGACTTCATTCCAACTATTGTACAAACGTGTAGCTATTGAAAGCAAAACAATTTATGCGCAGGAGCCACTGAAACGTCGCAAGGCCGATACGATCACATGCGTCCTGCAATAGAAAGAATTTAATTATTCACATTTAACTGTACTACCTACTGGATGTAACTTGTAATATATGGCTCTGTACGGTAACAACAGGGCTTACTTGGGACGACTTTGTGCGGAATCTACTGTATTTTACTAGACTATATCATGAGGGTCCGTCTGGTCCTCTAGGGCAGAGAAGTAGCCTACCTCACGTTTCGCCTTGTCGAGTTCCAGCTGTAAAAATATATCGTCATCATTATTAATGATATTTAGCCAACGGCCTGGCCATATTGAAACACTGGATCCCATGAGAACTCCGCAGTTAAGCAGCATTGGGCGTTATCGGAACTTGCATGGAATGCTGTTGGCGGGGAGAGGGTTAGGAGGAGCGGAAAGGACCTGGCCAACCTACCACACGTAAACTCCGGCTCAGGATAGCCTCTTTGGAGGCACGGACCTGCCATCGGGCAGAATACACAAAATAACAAAAAGAAAGTTATTTAAGTAAGATAGAACGTATTGAAAAGTAGGTTTTACATAAAACTTCTCTTTGTGAGGTTTGAAGCAATTTTTCAGTGTTGCATAAGTAAACAAAAGTTTGGGCCTTTTCGGTCGGTCAACACGAATGTACCCAAATAGAGCTGGGTTATGCCCTAATCCTGAAATAAATTACTTGAGATTAATAAATACACTAGGATGACCAGTTTCGATCGTCAAGCGATCATCATCAGATCCATTACACTTAGGCTATAGCATATATGTTCGAAAATACAGGTGAAAATATGTACAATATGTACAATTATTTAGTTGCAGTGTTGGTAATACAACTGTCAGTGTATGCTAAATGTGGTATATCTAATGTTAGGTGAAATTCTAAAATGGTGAAAAAATCCGGAAATTGTCTGTTCGGGGTGATTATATGGTTATACAAAATCAACTATGGTTATACTGTAATAATACAGGCTGATACTTATTTGGTTGTCTTCCTAACTTGAACTTCAAGCAGTTTCGTGTTCACTCTGGTACCAGTTATAGTCGACTAACCCGGGTGTTAACTGAACGAGACTGTTTTTTCCCTGTCTCCCACTTTTGTTACTATGTTCGTTCTGAGGTCAGTGCCACGTTTATTTGTGTGACGTCGCCAAGTCTAGATAAGAATGTATGTTATTAAATACAGGAAGATCTACAAATATTAAAGACCGTGGAACTATCTCCGCCAAGCGTGGACTAAAAATCCATTTAAACTAAGCGGTACACGGTCTATTGAAGACGTCCCGGCACTTTATTACTGCCGCGCATAACGGCCTAGATTTATTGCAGAAAAAGTACATAGTACACCTGGGTACGTTCGTGTTGACCGACTGAAAAGCATCAAACTTTTGTTTACTTAGACAACAGTGAAAAATGGCTTCAAACCTCACAATGTTCACGGCCAGTCAGGCAAATCGTGAAGCCAAGAGGTTCAAAACACTCAGGCTTAAACTCATGAACATAGACAAGTCAATTCGGTTCAACAAAAAATGTATAGAACTAAATCTCACCCTTAAGTGCGTACCAATTAAAACCGTACCTACTACGCCAGACTCATTCATTTTAACTAAACAAGCCAAAGCACTTTGTATAAAAAACGAACTAAGATTTGCATACATAAGAAAGCAAAAAATCAACCAACAACTATACGATATTCAATTGCAACTAAGTAACTTCTGGCACGCATACCAATGGGACAGTTTTACCGAGCACCTACATGACACCATCAAAATCAGAGCAACGAGGAAGCACGAATCGCTAGAATATAAACTAACAAATGAACTAATGAACAGTACACGAAAAACAATGAATACAATTTCCACAGCAGAGTAAACAACAGGACGAACGTAACTTTTTCTCAAGATGAATGAATATGTTAGACGAAGGTTTGAAATATAACTGCACAGACACACACACGAACCATAATATAAAACAGTTAATCAAAGATATCGAGATAGCCAGTCACAAGCTCCCAGCAGAGGACAGGGAATTAACCAAAATTCTTGCCACCAACGAAGCCAAAAAATTCCTCAAACGAGAGGGCGAAAAGAATAACATTCAAAACAACAAACAACCAAAAGAAATAAAGTCATTGAAACAAAAAATAAAAGAACATGACTTAATCATCACAAAAGCAGGTAAGGGAAATACCACAGTAATTTTGAATAAAACAGAATACATTGAAAAAACAGTCGATTTCCTAAACAACAACGAAATCAAGGAATCAGCAAAAGACCCCACCAACAAATTCCAAAAACAAATGAAAAGTGTATTAAAAGAAACCGAATACATATTGACCAAAGCTGAAAAATCGAAACTAATAAACATGAACCCGAAAATACCGTCATTGAGGGGACAACCAAAATTTCACAACATGGAGTGCCCAGTGAGACCAATAGTCAATTGTAGGAATGCTCCTAATTACAAAATCAGCTAGGAGTTACTAAAAATCTTAAAACACCGCCTTTCCAACGACAAAAACAACTATGTAAAGAACACAACGGAACTAGTAACAGCATTGAACACCCTACAAATGAAACCTAGCCTAAGGCTTGTATCTTTCGATGTAACGAACATGTACACCAATATTCCTATTAATGATGCAATCAACACTATCGAAAATAACTTAAAATCCAATAATTCGGCAAAAGAAACTGAAGAGATTGTGAGATTACTGAGGGTCGTCCTCAGCCAAAACGTGTTTCAATTCGGCAATAAAATGTACACACAAACAGAAGGCTTAGCGATGGGAACACCACTAAGCTGACTAATCGCTGACATCTTCATTAATGCACTAGAAAATGAGTTCTTAGAAAAGACTTCAACAAAGGGAATAGTAATATGGAAAAGATACGTAGACGATGTAATTTTCATCTACGATACTGAATTAACAAGCGAAGAAACAATTCTCCAATCCATTAATAGCCTACACCACTCAATCAAATTCACTAAGGAATCCAAAACAGATCGAAAAATAAATTATCTCGACATAACTATCAAACGTAAAGACAACGAGTTTTCATATTCCATATTTCGGAAAGCCACACAAACTTCGCATGCAATCGACAAGCAGTCTAATCACCCCAGTACGCATAAATTAGCGGGGTTCAATTCAATGGTGCACAGGGCTTTAAACATACCCATGTCAAAAGATAATTATAATAAGGAAATAAGAACCATTAAACAAAAAGCAAAAGAAAACAATTTCCCGCCAAGCAAAATAGACCAAATTGAAGCCAAACATAATAATAAAGATAAAATGATTCCAAAACTGGACATTAATGAGAAAAAATTCGCGCGCTTCATCTATGTGAATGCGATCACATATAAAATCACTAATCTATTCAAAAAGCAAGGCATAAAAATAGCATTCACAACGAATAATACGACCGAGAGGCACCTGAAAAATAGTAATCTAAATAAACAGGACCCGTATTCAAAGTCAGGGGTATGTTCTATTACATGCCAAGACACTGGTTGTCAAGCTGATTAATTACATTGGACTGAGCGGAAGACGAGTAGATACACGTTATAATGGACATAGGAATGCGATAAGATACGAAACACATTCAGCCGTATGCGAACATATGTGTGACACCGGGCACAGCTTTACTAAAATCGAAACTGACCTAAAAATAATTCATCACGAATCGAAAGGCAGAGCTCTCGACATAAATGAAGCAATCGAGATTCACCTAGCCAAACAAAACAATCCCAACAATCTAAATGAACACACTTTTATGGAGAGTTCACCTCTTTTCACTCTACTAAAAAACACACCCTGTCGAAAACAAGACACAACTTAGCGATACAGCCAAGCTAGATAAAAAATAACGGGGAGGGGGGAGGGGTGAAATAGCGGTGGTTATAGGTAAATGTTATTTGGATCAGGTGTTCTATTTACTTTTTTCTGCAATAAACCTAGGCCGTTATGCGCGGTAGTATTAAAGGTACCAGGACGTCTTCAATAGACCGTGTACCGCTTAGTTTAAATGGATTTTTAGTCCACGCGTGGCGAAGATAGTTCCACGGTCTTTAATAGTTGTAGATCTTCCTGTATTCAATAACATACATTCATGTCTAGACTTGGCAACGTCACACAAATAAACATTGCACTGACCTCAGAATCCACATAGGAACAAAAGGGGGGAGAAAGGGAAAAACCAGTTTCGCCCAGTTAACACCCGGGTTAGTCAACTATAACTGGTACCAGAGTGAACACGAAACTGCTTGAAGTCCGAGTTAGGAAGACAACCGGATAAGTATCAGCCTGTATTATTACAGTATAACCATAGTTGAATTTGTATATCCATATAATCACCCCGAACAGACAAATTCCGGATTTTATCACCATTTTAGAATTTCACCTAACATTAGCTATACCACATTTAGCATACACTGACAGTTGTATTACCAACACTGCAACTAAATAATTGTACATATTGTATATATTTTCACCTGTATTCTCAAACATACATGCTAGAGCCTAAGTGTATTGGATCTGATGATGATCGCTTGACGATCGAAACTGGTCATTCTAGTGTATATATTAATTTCATGTAATTTATTTCAGGATTAGGGCATAACCCAGCTATATTTCGGTACATTCGTGTTGACCGACTGAAAAGCACCAAACTTTTGTTTTAAAACTTCTCTCTTGCGATTTGTTTGTTAAATTCTTATTTGCGATAAAATACACGACTAAAAATCACCCACAAGCCTATTGTTCAGTTTTGTGTTTCAAATGGCATTTCAAAGCTCTGAGCGTTTGTGATGAGTCTCTGACTTAAAGGAGAAAGTCATACTTAACTAGAGAAAGAAAAATGGAGTAGAAATCTGTGAAGGTGGGCTCAGTTAACTTGAATGTATTCCGTGGCATTATGATCATATCGTAGGCTTCCTATCACCACACACAGTATGTCGTTGTTGCTATTTCTACAGATCTTCTTATGGACCATTTATTGATGTTCCAGTAGGCAGTACAGTTAAATGCGAATACCTAAATACCTATTGCAAGACGCGTGTGATCGTATCGGTCTTACGACAATGGGCTCACACGTTTTAGTGACTCCTGCGAATTAGGCTATTTGTTCTGTTTTCGAAAGCTACACGTTTGTAAAAATGGTTCGATTCCCGGCTCTGTTAGGAAATTCAATTCGGGTCTGAGGACTGGGACCGGGTACACTCAGCCTCGTGAGGCAAAACTGAGAAAAGGTGGGTCGATTTCCCCCTCAGTCATCCCAGAAGTGGTTTTCCGTGGTTTCTCACTTCTATTCCAGACAGATGCCGGGAGGGTTCTTAAGGGCCACCTCCTTCCCAATCCTCACCCACATTACAAATACACACACTACTACAGACATCACAATAACATAGGATACCAGACAAATTCTACACACACCCAAGTACACGGGGCTAAATAAGAACAATGTCAAGTCCCTCGAATGAAAGAACAGATCCTATTAGAGCCCTTCCCTCATTCAGTGTGACTTCTGTGTTCGTTTGGGAAGTTTTGTTAGTTTTAAATTTTAAAGCTTCATGTTGAAAGATTGGTTCCCGTAAATGGTCCAAGACAGCGCTTGTGCTCTGTGTAGTTGTGGAGTGAGGAGATCTTGGTCTTCAATCTCGTGTACTTGTACAGTATGTGTTGTGGTAAGGATAGCCGCTGTCAGTGCTGGGATTCAAACCTCCGATCTTCGGACTAGCTGCACCTCCCCGTCACGTCGCGGTCGTGGTGAGCGATTTAACGCGCACGGCTTCGCCACGTGGCACTTGTATGGGCTTTATTTGATAATCAGTGTTATTGTGATGACTGTGAATCTGTAATATGGTAGGTGACTGGAGTGGATTTAGAATCCAAATTCGAATCTAGGATCTCCTACATAGTCCAGTCGCGAAGCGTGTGTCTGACCAATTAGACTGACAGACAAAAAGAGAACAACTCGACTGCCGTATGTAGTCTACCGTATGCAAGGTTCAGTGGAGCATACAGCTGCAGCGAACGTCCTCCATCTCATTCTGTTGGTCGCTAATGGTTTGATTTCTTCTCACTCCTTCTCTACTTTCCCTGCGTCTCACTCTACGGTTTTCCTTTAGGTTAGTCTTGGTCTTCCCCTTCTCGTATTTCCCTGTGGATTCCAATCTAGGGCTTTTCATCACATCTCAATCTTCCTTTCATGGGGTGTGGCCAATCATTTCTCCTTTCCTTCCGTAATTGCGTTCTTTATCATTTTCTGCCCTGTTTCTTTCGATAGGCTGTAATTGATCCAGGCCTCCAGCCATCACACATAAATTAAGTGCCGTTGGCTATTGTTGATGAGAGTAAGGAGTTAGCAGTTTCATTATGGTAGCTCCATCGACTCCCACATCTCACGTCCGTAAGGCGGAACAGACTTGACGATTCAATGATTCTCAGCTGCACTCTTCAACTCAGTTGGAAAGGTCCATAGTTGGACGAAGCTATGCGAACGTTTCTTGTGCCCTTCTTATTCCGTTTGCCATTTATTCGGCCACTCTTGGAGATGATGCTTCTCAGGTAGCAGCAGAGATCTTCACCACCCAGTATCACTAGGTCGGTGATTCTTTTACTATCTTATTTTCTTTGCTTCAATCTGCAGATCACCCTGCTTCCAGGAGATGACTTGTAGAGAATTCGATAGCAGACAGATACCATCCTTCAGTCTCTCGCACGGTGTCTACTGGGTACGTCTCCGCTCTTTCTCGACTGATTTGCGCATGACTTGCTCCAACACAATGAAACTTACGATCGGTGAAAATAAACAACTTTGCCTCACTCCAGTTTCCACAGGGAAACTCTTGGTGGTTTGCCTTACTGCTCAACTTGGCAAGAAAATTCTCTACATAATTCTTTCAATAAATTTACTATCATCTCAATACTCCTGTCACGTCACATTGCGCTCGAAGCCTGTACATCGTGTTTTAACGCTATGGGCATATCCTTGTGTATTCAGATGAATGTGAGTGGGTGCCTGGTTTTAAAAGAGTGTGTGTGCTATATATTATTTTCACACTGCGGGTCTCTGTGTGGGTACAGAGCGCATGTATTTCAGCCATTTTGAAACGAACCTGTGCGCCATGTTTTTACGCTCTGGGTTTCTCTCTATGTGCAGATGAATGTAAGTCAGGAGGAGTACGAACGCATGTATAATATGTACCTGACCAGAGTGGAAGATAACAGGCGCCAGAGGGAACGTCGAGACGCTGAGGAGGAGGATCACATGGATGGACGCATAGTGGTGCACCGCTTCTACAGCTTCAAACATGCAGGTTAGTACAACACACCACATATACTAACTTGTCTTTCGTTTAGTGCTTACAAGTATGGAATGATCCCTTCGGTTGGTTTTCCGTATGTGAGGGTCTAGAAACTATGCGGTAATCATTTCGGCGTAGTTATTGTCCGATTGCTGTCTGAAAATCTGCCTGTGGCGGTGTGCATAGTTTTTATTATTGTGGGGTTATGTAGGGAAAAGTTGTTTTAGACTTTCATTTAAGTTCTCTCCTGCTATTATGTTGGTGTGGGCATGCAATAGAAGAGAGAAGGAAGGAGAAGAAGGTGGTGAAAATCGAACAGATGATAGCATCTCTTAGCGTTGAAATTCGAAAATAAGCCTGTGGAGAAAGTAGGCTAAAAGAATGTGATGTTCAGCAGTTTATACAGATTTACTCATGCAGACAAGAGATATACCCCCAAAATTTCACTTTGAGAGAGTTATTTGCTGCAGCTACTGCCTGCAGAATTTATATGAATTAATTAGTATCTGCGGCATTTTAATAAAATGCTCACTAACTACTCTAATCGTCAATGATTCAAATATTAAACATTCCTTTTCTTAACTAGAGTTTGTTTACCGTACTGTACCTGCAGTGAGTGTTCCCACTCATTGAAACTACAATAAGTATGATCCGTGTCGCAGTTGGTGGCGAACACTGCAATTACATCACGTCCAGGAATGTCACGTCCGTAAACGTAAATATGAGCTGTCTTATCAAGAATAAAAGTAAAATCGTCTTACGTTGACCAGTGTACGGTTGCGATATAATTGCTTGTGGGAATAAATATATCGATGATGACTAGCTTTTTTTATGCCACTAATGTTCCGTAAATAATAGGCTACAGTGAAATTCGGTTAATTGGTATATGATAATTGGGACAATCATTTGTTTGGGTCACACTTAAAGGAATGGAATCAATAATATTAATTTATTTCGCCTATTCGGGTCATTTTGTCACATCATTGGGCCAGTAAAGCAAGTCGACCAGGGAATACCTGACGCATGGAGTAAGCAGAGCTTTGCCTGTGGAAGTTTGAGGAGGAAATTTCAGGTACTATTTGTAATGTAATGAAACAATTTGTAATTCGCTACTTGTAGGCAACTACGAACAGTTCTTCGCACTGATAATGATTTTCAATTCAACAACGAAAGGAAAGAAGACCTGGCAAAATATTAGGGAGTAACGCTTCTGTGAAAGAGGTGTTTCTGTCATGTACCAACGCCACCTGTCTGCGCTCAATACATCTGTTGGACACGAAATTGGAAATTGAAAAAGAAAATATTGGAATCGTAAATGTCGTTTTTCATCGTTCCGGATCAGTTCGGCTAATGCCAGTTGGAACGCTTTCAGAGTCAGGCCTTCAATTGTTGAGCAGGTTGCCACATAAATATACTGTATACGAATATGACTAACCGTAAAGGAACGACTATTCACAATGCTATGAAATCTAATGCTGAACTGCGGTGCTACTTCAAGCAGGAAATAATCGAAGGAAGTTTTCTATCTGCGCTTATGCTTGTGTTAATTAGTGATAATCGATGAACCATTGAAGGAACGCATCCGGACAAAACTCCACCAAGTATTTAAGACTGTATGGAGCCTGCTAAGACGAGTAGACTGGTTGGGCTGTTGCCTCGATGATGGCGCTACATATTGCGATCCTTTTTCATGATTTGAATACCATTGGTCTGTTAACTAAGGCGTATTTGTAACATTGTCCTCTCAATACAGTAATTATAAGGTGTTTCATTAAGAGGTTTTTGACATCCTGGACATCAGCTCCGCATACTGGGTGAAGGTGGAACTTGTCTAATAACCTGTGTTAGTATGATGTCTGTAGAAATGTGTGTATTTGTAATTCAAGCTAGAATTAGGAACGAGGTGGTCGTGGTACTATGATAGGAATCATCTCAAAATTTGTCCGATGTAGAAGTGCGAAACCATGAAAAGCCAGGTGGGAATCAACATCACGCTCTACGCAGTTGTCCTCACGAGATTGAATGGACCCCGTTCCAGCCCTCAGACAAGAGTTACATTTTTGGCAGAATTATAAATCGAACATGTACTTAGGGATGACAGTCAACAACCCTAACCATTACACCGCAACGTGGTTCTAAAAATCAAGACCACGAACTTTATTTTTGCGTAGGCCTAATAATATAATAAATGCATTTCTTATTTTGAGATATTTTCATTTTTAGTCATGAATACGCTACCAGTCAAACTTCTGCCATAACCAAGTTTTTTTTACTCACCATAGACGAAGCAAGAGTGGCGACCACGGAAAAATGAATTTAATCTGATGGTAATAATTAAATGATCATTAGTTTCTTATTGACCTCAAGTCTTATATAAATATTCTGTTTTAACTACTGTAGTTCACTGTTTAAATTACGTATACCGTATAGACTGCTGGACATAGCAAGAAGAGTAGTGTAACGAAGCCGTCCATTGCATGTTATAGAAAAGTAAAAAATTTTAGGAAGTGTCACCTGATCCATTGAATCTTACTAGCGTTTAAAGAAGCAGAAATACGAGAATTCATTGTCAGATGGCATACACACCAGTGCCTCTAAAGCTGCAACAGCTGATAGGGACGTTATATCATTATACCTCAATAGACTAGTCCTCCTCAAGGTGTTGAGTTCTAGGCTGGTGGGTGAACTTCTCGGAGCAGCTAGGCTGGCTGGTGGGGTGGCGAAGCGACAGTAGTACGGTTACACAAGCTCTCATGCTCGCGCCTGGTAGGATAGGTGTTACGAACAGAAACGTCACTTCATACTTATTTGGGAAAATGAAAGATATTTATTTACAAGAAAATACACACACATTACAAATAACACTCAAAAGACTCCTTCTTGGGTGCACTGTTCCTTGTCCTTATTTTCTCACAAAAAACAAAAATAACTGTTGCCAACTGTCTGTCACATCCTCCCACCGTTGAGGAAAGCCATCCTCAACTACTCCACATATCTTGCAGGAACATTGACAGTTCTACCCGAACGTGTGGTCTTTGGGGGTTGAACACCAGTTCCAGTCGGCTCTTCTAAGCAGTAGCTGTTTTCTTATTCAAGCCAGTCCTCAAAGGTGTGCTGTCTTCATCAGGTACTTCTAGTGGGTAGAGTCACTGTATCGGTCTCAAGGGTTCTCCTTTAGATGTAACAACCCTTGCAAGTCTTGTATTACCATCAGTTCCAGGGAACAAGTCCACAATTTTTACAATGGGCCAATCTATCCTCTTAGTGCCATCTGATCCAACTAGGACAATGTCACCTCTCTTGAACAAAAAAGTTGGTTTACAAATCGGTTTACCGAGTGCCAAAAGTCCCAGATATTCCTGCTGGAATCTTTTCTTCAATGCCATTCTTAGGTTCAGAAGATGAAGATTTCTTTGGTTCAGGGTTATAACATCCAATGCATCACATTCTGGAACTCCAGTTGTCTTAATGTCTTGTAGAAAGCAGGCAGGGATGAGTGGACTTATATCTTCACATCCATCGGTCAGATATGTTAGCGGTCTTGCATTTATGGTGGCTTCTATACTGCAGAGAAGGGTAAGCATTTCTTGGTAAGTGAAGACAGGCTTTACCCAAAACTCGTTTCAGAAGCTGTTTAATTAGACGTATTAACCTTTCCCAGAAGCCTCCCCACCAAGGAGCACTAGGGGGATTAAATCTCCAAGTAATACGTTCAACCGAATAGTGTTTGGAAATATTTTCCCAGTCGACACTTTGAAACGCGATATCTGTACCTGTGAAATTTGTACCATTGTCTGAGTAAATCACAGAGGGGCGTCCTCTTCTTGCTACAAACCGCCGGAACGCTTACACAAACGCCTCTGTGGAGAGAGAAGTAACCATTTCGAGATGAACAGCGCGATACACCGCACATGTGAAAAATACAATCCAAGCTTTACTTTCTTCCCTCAGGAACACCGGACCTGCCAAGTCCACTCCTATCACTTCGAATACACAGGCTTCCCGTATGCGGTCCAGGGGCAGAGGGGCCTGAGTGATTTCGGTATGTTGTAAATCATGCCTCCGGCACTTGACACATTTTCTTATAATTTTTCTAACTGTCCTCCTTCCACTGATGATCCAGAAGCGTTGTCTCAGTTGATTAAGAAGAAGTTGTACTCCAATGTGATTTTCTTTCACGTGCTCATCCATAATCAAACGAGAGGTGATGACATGGTTCGCCGGGAGAATCATTGGGAACCTGAATTGCTTCAAATCTTCTCGCAGTAGTAGTCTCGTTTTAACCCTGAGAACACCATCTTCCAGGAATGGATGTAGTGAAGATAGACGTTAATCAACTAATCCGTGGAAGCTTTCTCGTTGAATTATAGAAATGAGTCTAATTTCAGCACTCTCTAACTCTTCAACTGGCGGATTTTCTTGCGAGATCCTCTCACGTCTAAGACAATTCTTACAGAAACGAAGAATCCATGCGATTAGATTAACTATTCTGTGATAGCTGGAAAAATACCTGGCATACCAGTGGGGATCTTCATTGGTTCACAGGGTTTTTCTTCATTTCCTTTCCAATACTCTCTTCGTCATACACCACGTTTTTTTGAGGCCAACAATCTGGAGATTCGTACAACCAGGCAGGTCCCTCCCACCATCGAGAGGCTACTAATTGCGAAGCAGAACAGCCACGTGACGGTAAATCAGCTGGATTCAATGAACCTGGAACATGTCGCCAACAGTTTAAATTGGTCAAGTTCCTGATCTCATTCACACGATTGCGGACAAACACCGACCAGTTCTCAGTCCTGCAGATCCATGCTAGAACTGTGGACGAGTCAGACAAGAGAAAAAACTCATGAACTTCCAGTGAAATAGATTCCAACACACATTTAAGCAACCATGCACCAATTGTAGCATCCATCAATTCCAATCTGGGGATTGTCACCTTCATGAGGGGGCCACACGAGATCTTGCATCATATAACTGTACACTCACTTGATTGTTGGAATCGCATCTTATGAAGACTACTGCTGCGTATGCAAGTTGGCTGGCATCACAGAAGACATGAATTTGCACATGATCACGTCTTCCAAACCATCGAGGAATCTTGATTTCTACCAGGTTAGGTAGATCCTTTACCCAGGCCAGAAACTCGTCTCTGGACTTCTCATCAACTGCACTATCCCATCTTATATGAGTCTTCCAGGTCCTTTGAATCAACAGTTTGACACAAAGGGTGACAGGACATGTCACACCAACTGGATCAAAAATTCGATGTGCGAGTGACAGAATTGTCCTTTTCGTCACTTATCCCACCTGAATACAATTCAACCAATGCAAATTTAAAGTAAGTGTATCCTCCTGTCGATCCCATAACAGTCCCAAAACAGATGAAAGATTAGCAGACTGGTCATCATCCTGAGAGACCTGCCATCCCCTCAAATTAAAACTGCCTTCTGATAATACCCTACTAGCTTGATTGATAAACTCGCCCACCTCCGATTCCCTGTCAAGGCTAGTGACAACGTTGTCCACGTAGAAGCTCTGTAGAAGTCTCTTGATGAATAGGGGATTGAATTGCGGGTTTTCCAAGTACTTCTTCAGGTGATACTCCAAGACAGACACCAGGAGAAACGGACTACAAGTTACGCCGAAAACCAGCCTGGCATGCTTGAAGATCTTGTAATTATTCCCAACGTCCTGCCACATCAGGAAGCTGATATAGTTTCGATCTTCTTTCCGTATGCTTATCTGAAGGAAGGCCTTCTCAATGTCTGCAATAATTCCTACTTTCCTCTCTCGGAATCTAAGAAGAATAGCAGGGATTAGTTCAATCAAGTTGGGGCCATCATACAAACAATCGTTCAAAGCAGGGGTTCCCACTTCCTTCGCTGAGGCGTCAAATACAGGACGAACAGCTGTCGTTGAACTACTTTCCTTCACAACAGCTCGATGCGGTAGATAGTGTCTGAAGTTTTCATCCTCTTGAACCGGTTCAATAACACCACTCCTTTCCCACTGGGTGAAAATATTTTCATACGTCTCGCCTAGTCCAAAATTTTCCACTTTCTTCCTTGTGTTGACTAACCTCTTCTCCGCCATGCCCCTGTTGGATACAAGAAATGATTTGTTTTCTTTCCATGGTAAATGGACTTCATACCTAAATTCTCCATTAATAGACACGGTTTTCTGAAAGTGCTCCATTGTTGCAAAGTTTTCTTCAGTTTTAGTTTTCTTTACGGCTGGATCGCTGATACCTAGCACGTCCAGTTCCCACAGATTTTCAACTGAAGCATCTCTGATAAAGAGAGAATTGACAAGGTTGGTCATGCTTGATTGATCTCCGGAAACGACTTTACCCATCACAGTCCACCCCAGCAGTGTCTCAATACATACAAGACCATTGCTTAGTGTACACATTTGTCCAGTCATTAACTTTCCAGCTCCATCAGCGCCTATTAATAGTTCAATGGGACCTTCAGTATCATAAATCTGTATCTCTTTTGCTTTTAGTTCTTTCAACCATGGGCCCTTTAACATAGTATTGTACCCTGTAATTACTTGTTGCCCTAAGACTTCGAATTTGCAGGCATAAGGCTTTCCTAAACTCTCTATGTAGATCCTATAGCACATATGCTGGCTCTCTTCTGTGACTACCCCAACAAATAGTGAATGGCGTAGCATTTCTGTGCGATGACTAGTGTAACCTAACTTCTGCGCAACTGATTCAAGCATATAAGATCTCTGACTGCCAGTATCCAGTAGAGCCCTTACCTCCATTGCAGAGGATTCTCCAATGACCTTCATCTTTAATGTTTGAAAAATAACACCTTGCATACCACTACGCTCATCATTAGAAATCAAAGAATGAGACTGAAGTTTCTCATTGGTAGCTTCAGTGGAATGTGTTGGGCCTAGACATATTAGACTGTTATTTTTTTGCTACAGGAATCACATTTTAACTGACTTCTGCACATCTTTGAAACATGTCCTTTCTTCAGACAGAGAAATCATGCTCTCTTATTCTTCACAATTGAGACTCTCTCCATTAAAGCCATCTGCTTTGCCACGGAGCAGTTTGAACTAGCATGGGACCTATCACAAAATATACAGTATAGTTTAAGATTACAATCCACAAGTGCAGCTGCGGTAGGTGGCGATTCACTGTAAATGTCAATTTTCTTCGTACCTTTTGACTTGACAGGATTCACATTGATGTTACCTTTACTTGGGATGGCCAGTTTGATCCTTTCCTCACTCTCTACTTCATTCTCCAGGAATTTCATCAAACCTTTAAGACGTTCACTAGGTTCACATTCCTCCCCACCGCCACTCCTCTGCCAGGCACGTAACATATCTATAGACAAGCATGATTCAATCATAGGAAATAACATTGCTGCATATTTCTCGGAAGTTACACCTAGGCTCTCCAAAGCACCAAGTTGAGTTTCGAGTCTGTCATTTAATGATGAGATGTCAAGACTACTACAGGAATTCATCATTGTCAATAGTTCTCTAGTGTAGACTTCCACCAACAAAGAATCTTTGCCAAAACGTGTTTTAAGTTTCTGTATTGCTTTAGGGTAATTTCCACTTGTGGCTGGAAAACTGTCAACGATGTCGCGAGCTTTGGAGTTTGGCAATGTCGCTTGGATAAGATATTCGTATTTATCGGCATTATCTAACTCTTCATCTTCATCAATCTTTTGAAATTGATTCCAGAAACCTAACCTATCTCGTAGATTTCCACCAAATTTTCGGAATTCTATCTTTGGAAGGCGATATTTACTCTTTAGGTTATGAGTGTTACTAGTGCTTACTGTTGACTGGACTTCGTCTTTACGTTTTCACTCATTTGCAAGAGCATCGGAAACAGCCGCTGCTAACATATGAAACTTGCGTTTATAGTCATCTACTCCGTCTACTTCTGTGATCAGGTCTTCTTCTGACACCGCATCTTCCACGAGGTGTTGGAAGATCTCCTGGTCCAGATTACTTATGAGGTTAGCCTTCTCTTTCACTAAGGCGTAATCTCCTCGGATAGCGACTTTGTCCTTTATTTCTTTCTCCAACAAAACTTGAAGTGAAGCTACAATTTTCGTGAACGATGCACGGTATACACCACGTTTTCTTATCAAACATCGAATATCGCTCATTTTCCTTTCTATATCCTGTCATGGTCGCCAGATGTTACGAACAGAAACGTCACTTCGTACTTATTTGGGAAAATAAAAGATATTTATTTACAAGAAAATACACACACATTACAAATAAATAAATAACACTCAAAAGACTCCATCTTGAAAGCACTGTTCCTTGTCCTTCTTTTCTCACAAAAAATAAATAAATAACTGTTGCCAACTGTCTGTCACAATAGGCAAGCTCTCAGCTTTTGCTCATGCCTATTTGAATGCTTAATTGAAGTAACCTAATGTGCGTACATTTACTGTACAGAGAGTTCCGGGTCTGTACTACAGTAAGTGGATAGGCCACTGCTCTTTGGTCCAAAGGTCCCAGTTTCAATTTCCAGCGGGATCGTAGTATTTAAATTACGTACTGTTACAGTAATTCCAAAGGCTCATGGACTGGGTGTTAGCGGAGATTTCAATATTCATTTCATCCTTATCACGAGTCAGAGATTGTTAACGGGAGTCAACTCAATGGTCTCTCCGGAGGCCCCATGCCACTATTATTATTATTATTATTATTAGTGAAATGAGACGGAATTTTACCTTAATACTTAATAATCATTACTGACTCGCTAGAAAATGAACATGTAGGCCACGTTAGATTTTAACTCGCTTCGCATATTGGAGCCAGTCTCTTAATTAAACGTCCCTAATCATTAGTTTAAGGCACAATTAAAGCAAGTATACCAGGACCTATGTGTTTCAGTTAATCCGATGTAACTAAAGTTTCTATGTAGGTCTATAGAAGGTAGCCACTAATATAAGAGAAATTTGGTGAGTCATGACCTTGCATTACTTTCGAGACGGAATTCGTCCACTGTTGACATTGACAGGTCTCGCGCTGGATTCCGCACGAGCCTTCAACTCACTACCAGCTGACGCAATCTTATTTTGGAGTTGTAGTGCGGTTAGTTGGTGAGGAGGAAGAAATCGGGGAAGAGGAAGATGAACTGCCAACAGAAAAGGACTTACAATGGAAAGAAGTGGAAGATGCAGTGAACAAGATGAAAGGAGGGAAGGCACCGGGTGTGGATGAGTTGAGTGTGGAGATGGTGAGAGCAGCAGGAGAGGTGGGGATACAGTGGTTGTACCGAGTGATGAGGACAGCATGGAAGGAAAGGAAGACCCCAGAGGAGTGGAAAAAAGGAATAATTGTCCCGATCTTCAAGAAAGGTAGCAGAACAGATTGCAGAAATTATCGGTGAATAACACGGATGAGTCATTGTGCAAAGATCTTCGAGAAAGTTTTGGAAAAGGGAATTAGGACAAGAATAGAAGGAGGGATGAGGGAAGAACAACATGGCTTCAGAGCAGGAAGGTCCACAGTGGATTTGATTTTTGCTGTAAGGCAGTTACAAGAACAGCAGTATGAGTACGGAACAGATCTACCGATGGCCTTCCTGGACATTGAGAAAGCATATGACAGTGTATGCAGAAACAAAGTATGGAAGTCCCTGGAGGATAGAGGAGTAGAGAAATGGACTATAAAGAGGATAAAGGAGATGAAAAAGGGAATCGTGAGCTGCGTGAAAGTGGGAGGAGAGAGATCAGACTGGTTGGAACAGAGAAACGGCCTGAAACAAGGAAGTGCACTGTCACCGTTACTTTTCATTGTGGTGATGGGTGACATAATGACCCGAGTGGCACAAGTAATTGGGGAAGGAAAGATGAAAGCAATGGTGTTTGCAGATGATTTGATGATTTGGGGAAACAAGGAGGAGGAGGTACAGGAAGAGTTGGACGTGTGGGAAGGAATAATACAAGGATATGGGATGAATATTAGCATAAATAAGAGTGAGATGGTGATCACAACAAGGAAGAAGGAAAGAACCACAACGGGAATAACAGTTGGTGGGGAACGGCTGAAGAAAGTGGAGAGTTTCAAGTATCTGGGAAGCCTGATACAAGATAATGGAAGAAACGATAGCGAAATAAATGAGCGGGGGAGGCAGGCAGAAGCATTTCGGAGGAGTGTGAGAAGCATGTTATGGAGCAAGGATGTCCCTCAGAACAGCAAAAAGATCATATATCGGACGTACTATGTCCCTATCCTGACGTATGCCTCGGAGACCTGGGTTATGAAAGGAAGGGAGAAGAGCAAAATACAGGCCAGTGAGATGAGGTTCTTGAGAATCAGTATTGGAGCTACAAAGATGGACAGAATAAGAAATGAGAGGACCAGAGAATTAATGAAGGAGGAACCATTACACGATCGTATAGAGAAATCTAGACTTAGATGGTATGGACATGTAAAACGAATGGAGGAGGAGAAGATACCACGAGAGTACACGAGACGAAGTGGGAAGCAAAGAGACCGAGAGAAAGACCGAGAGACAGGTGGCTGAAAGGGGTGGAAGAAAGCGTGAATAAGAGAGGAGAAGACTGGACAAGGGTGGAGGCTGAGAGATGGTGGGAAGACAGAAGACGTTGGAGAGGCTTGTGTTCCAAACAGACCCGGCCAGTGGCTGGAAACTGTGCAAGATGATGTTGATGAGTGCGGTTAGTTGCGGTGAAGTAGGGCGCATGCGTGCCAGCTAGCTTGCTGTGTTTTCAGGAGTGAGTGACTAAACTTAACTCATGAGTCGTTTGTGTAGTGGAATACAGGCGGGCAGACATGTTCCACGCTGCACGTGTGTACGCTTCATTCATGAGCATAGTCTCCTGAAATCAGCGTAGCGCTCATACCTACGGGCATCCAAGTGAAACGAGGGATCATCCAATCCTTTACGGACGCCTGCAGATGGCATACATGCATTGCTTTGGCCATGAAAAATATTAAAACAAAGCTTCAGTAAGCACTTCTATGCATGAGTCGTCACTAGGGTAACCATACGTCCTGCTTTACAGAGACAATCTCGCTTTATAGCCTATCTACAGTATGTCCCACCCTTCCCGTCAGTTACAAGCAAATGAAGCATTATCCCCGTTTTAAAGGGTTATCATTATTATGAACATGTAATGAGTATATTATTGAAAGCGATCCTGTATACTCTAGAGTTTCGGTTTTGTCCAATCTACCGTCATTTGCCAATCTTCCGAGATTTTTAATTTGCTATTTAATGTGTTAGCCATCATAGCTGTAGGTTGACGGCTTTACACATAAACTGTGTGCGTGCTAGCCTCCATATTAAAATCTATTTCTATTGCAATATTAATAGAATCTTATTTCATGTAAAGAGACATCGTACAAAATCTATTTGAGTTCGGCATAATAATAATAATAATAATAATAATAATAATAATATCGTATGGCCTCGGATGCCTGGTGCAAGCTTTGTTAATTGACACCCAGAGGGTAGCTTGCATGTCGAATTTCGTCGTTCCTTTGAACGCTATCAAAGTCAAGGAGGTTAGATATCTAAACTCCTTGACACTACAGCGCTTTCAAGTAGAGAATGGAGGAACTTTGTGTTGGCGGAAAATCCCGAGATTAATTTTGCCATTGAACACGGTCTACTGAATTCAAATGGGTTCTTTAATATGCCAACAACGTATGACATGAGTATCGTGATTTTTGTCGCCTTCAAAAATCACTTACCATGGCCAGGGGCGAACCTGCAATCTTGGGGTTGGTAGTCCGACACTATAAACATTCACCCACCGTGGCAAGCAGTTCGGCATGTAAACGTAGTAATTATTGCCTCACTCATTGCACCTAGGCGATGCTAATTGCTTAATCTTAATGTAATGTTCGAGGGTTCTTGTTTTATCACTACCCTCGCTAACCCATTCACCTGGTATTTTACAAATACAGGCAGCAACACTGAATTATGTTTATACAAAACATTGAATTTTTTTTATACAGTTACTTTTAGGTAACCCATTTTCAACTCTTACCATTATTACGCCCAGCTGATTTATTCTGGTGCCACTTTGTGAGAGACTAATGATCCCTGTATTTGTTTTAATATTCGAACTGGTAAAGCAATATACTGTAGTTAAAGGCAGACGCTTCTTGAGTGGGGTTTTCTCGATATTCTCTTGTCATTGATATTACTATCCCTATCTGGAATTTAAGTATACCGTTACATTTATGCTGTGTTGACAAATACTTCACGTACATTTCTCGTATATTGGTGGAATAAGGGTTGTTTGAAATTTAACTGGTCCTTTTAAAAGCATGAACAGGTTAATGAGTCCTATGTAATTTACGAGAGAATTACAATGGATTTAAAGAATGTTTAGAGAAAGATATTGAAGGCCACGCGATGGGTAAATCGTCTCCGTGAAAGGAAAGGAACTGCCTAGTCCCACAGCAAGAACCGGAAGGGCAGACCTAACAGATAGACAGGCAAGGGCAACGAGTGTTGTTGGACCCAAATAAGAGGGAAAGACCTACCAACGGGACAACTGATTTCCGTGTCAGTAGCGAACAATTTAACAAGTGCTGTGTGTTGTATATTCTCCTTGACATAGCCATGTTAAAGTGTGACTTTCACCTACTGTATTTAACTCCGATCTGGACTGGCTGCGTGGCTCAGCGGTAACGTTCTCGCTTGCTGGGCCCTAGGTTGCAGGTTCGTATCCTGGCGCAGTCAGCTGGCATTTGAGGGTGCGCAAATGCTAGGGAGCCGTGTCAGTAGATTTACTGGCGCGTTAAAGATCCCCTTCGGGGCAAAATTCCGGCACCCCGGCGTCTCTAAAAGCCACAGTAGTTAAAAGGGACGTAAAACCAATAACATTATTATTATTATTAACTCCGATCTCTCCTACCATACCACATTTTCATAATGTGGGATTGTGGTGGAGAGAAGGGGGAAGCACCATCGTGGTTTAAGGCACCTTGATCATAATAATAATGATAATAGGCTCCTCCATGGCTCTGACGGTTAGACGTCAGACATTCACCGCAGCTTCTCAGGTTCAAATCTCGGTCGGTGCATTAGGAATTAGCCCTGGACAAAGTGGAGGTGGGATAAGAATTGCATCGTCAACATTATTATTATTATTATTATTATTTAATTATGATGAGGTTTAACCTTAAAATGAAGGAGTGTAAATTTGAATAACCGTAAAACACTTGGATACGATGGTGTTTGGCAACTCCTGGTAATGTGGGAGATACTGACCCGCGGCACATGCTTCGTTTAGGGTGAGCGTTCCTCATGGCAATTTGAGGTGCAGAGGGCCCAGTCAAAGCAGATTAGAATGTTGATCGTCAGAAGACTAACAGATGCCTCTGCTGCGTTGGACTACAGGAAGTAGTAGGCTACATTTTATTAGTAGTAAACTGTAAATTAGATGAGGAGCTCAGAGCATATTTAAAGCATTTTATGATAAAATAGAGAAGACGTATTCAAATAAATAGCAGCGATTGCTACACCATAATGTGACGCATGATGTCTCCCGTATGTGCTCAGTCCACTGCCAAAAAATAGCCTGTTACTCGCTTGCCGGAGTTTTATGGCCAGCCGTCATGCAAGAAATAATAAAGTAAAACAAAGATGGAAAGTAGCCTAAGGAATGGAAACAGAAGAGGAATTAGGGGTATTGTAATTACAGATTTGTCACCAGTATTCTTGAAGCCAGGCCTGCGATGATTTGTTGAATTGCTTTTGAGAATGTAGTTCCTTGTAAGGAGTAGGCTACATACAGATGACGCGACAAATGGAGTAAATCCAGATGCTGTGTGTGATGCATGTGTCTACAGAGCACCTAGTAATTGGCAGCAGCTGGACTCAACATGATCACTCATCGCATGTTATGGCAATTACACCTTCCAACTACCAACACCAAAATAGGACAATAGAAAGCACTGCACCTCGTTCCGTGACAGTCATACATTACAGCTTGTGCTGACCTTATTCCAGTAAATTTTACTGTCTGGATTCAAGCCCGTCAATGATACATTCATATTCTGTGTGAAAGGTACGTGAAGTGAAATGAACCCCGCTCTGTGAAAGGAAAATACCTAGTGACTGTATGCAAACGCACTAATCACAATTTATTAACAACAGTCATTTACAGAGCCGATAGTGTCTGACACTTCATGACCTACGGTTACTATTTTTCGTTATATTTCTTCCTAAATCTTCGCTGCGTACTGTATTCATGTTCTGTATAGCTTCTCACGTTCTTGAACATCTCCCGAACCAGATGAGTTATTCAAGAATTCATTCATAATGATTTTGGTGTGAATGATAAACACTTCCACGTCGACCCAAATATTTCAAGTCTGTGTACATATACACTCCTTTTTCTTATTTGTAATTGGTGACCACTACGTAGTGTAGTGGCTAGCATTCCTGGCAGTCATCCCAGAGTTCCGGGTTCAACTTCCGGCTCTACCAAGCAATTTATTTCTGCTCTGGGGGCGGGAACGGTGTTTGCTCAGCCTCGTGAGGTAGATCTGAAAAGAGGTTGTTCGATTCGCTCCTCAGCCGTCCTGGAAGTGGATTTACGTAATTTACGACTTCTATTCCAGGCAAATGTCGGAATGGTTCCTAAAATAAGGTCACAGCCACCTCCTTCTCAATCCTCACCTACATTACAAATACACACACTACTACAGACATCACAATGACACAGGTTATCAGGTAAATTCTACACAAACCCAACTACACGATACTACATGGACCTGATATCCAAGCCCCTGAAATGACATAAAAACAAAATACTTGCAATTGAATCCCCATGATTACACCGCAGTGTATAATAAATTATAGGCGTGAAAAGGGAAGAACCGCTACAAAATCTATTTATTATAGAAAAAGTTGCTTTCTTCGACTCACGACAATTATATAAACTGAAATAAAAAGAACAATTATTGCATCAATGTTAATTTCTTCTCCACTACAATGCGTATGGTACGATATATGCACAGGGGCGTTGATACCTTGAATGTATTGCTGGAATGCAGTGGCTTTGCTTATCCAATAGATCACGGTTAAATTCCAAAAACTTATGGTTATAAATACGACAATTACCATTCTACACTAATGAATCGCCAATATTTACACAACTCCTGTCCCCTCTGACACGCGTGTACAGTTAATTTTATTAATGAACTGCACCCCCACCCTGTTCAGGTATTCATCGCCCGTTACAAACATGACAGTAGGTCACAAGTACAGTGACCTAGTTATCAGCTAGTAACATGAAATTGTAACGTGTTTTTCGAGGGTTTTTTATGCCACTGGCATAAGTCAGTAGGAAGCCATTCTATATTTATTTACGCGGCAAATTGTTCAGCCAAGAGAATTTTTCATGTTAATTTATTATTATTATTAATTTATTATAATTATTATTAAGATATTTTCGGAGCATTTTATAAAAATTATAAGCATACAGATAGGTTTTCTATGTCTTAGAAAACGCTATCAAGCAAATTATTACGAACGACAATATCATAGAAAATTATGTGATTACGGAATTTTACGGAGTTTCGTCAGTTAGGATATTATGAGAGACATGACTCACTGGAAATTCAGATACATGCTGACTCTTGTCAAGAAGTATTACGCAAGCTTGGGTTGCAGCGTCAAGAAAAGGCGGATGGTTGGAACGGAAATCGACTTCATCATTCGCGCGCCGTGTGTAATGAGCCAGAGAAGGGGAAGTAGTGGGGAGCAGCCAATCAGTGGAGACCACGTAAGCTAGAAGTCGGCTGAAGAGTGGGGGAGCCGACAGGTGCATATATCGTTCGACGCGCCGTGGAGCGGGGACAATCTGTGAAAGACTTGACTAGTTCGGTTGCAAGTGTGTGTCGCTCCGATGTTCCGTGGAGTGGAGAACTATCTGTTTAAAACTTAACCAGTGTGGTTGTACGAGGGTATGGCTCCGTTGTTAGGACCATAAAGTAACAAAATCTACAAGTATATCATCAAATATCGACGGAGATGACGACGTCCAGGAGACTGTGGGAAGCACACAGCATCATCCAGTACGAGGGAAATGGTTTGGCAATTTCCAGTGGTAAGCGCGAATGACGCAGAAATACGCAATCTCTCATTTCTCTTTGTTTTATATTTCATATTTCAGTAACTTCATAGCTTGGGAATAAGAGTAAAATCAATAATTTATCAGACTCCGTTTTCACGTAATTTTCTATCGGTAATATTAATATCGCAACGCTCCAATTTAAATTTTAAACTTATTATTATTATTAATTTTGCTATTCTTGTTTTATATAATAAATTCATTTCTTTTACAATGCAATCTTTGCTTTCAGTAGGTAGCATTAGATATAGACCAATTCCTTCTCCTGATACAATTGTTTGTTGGGTTAATGATCAAATCATACCACGATCTGAGTGAATATAGTCTTGAAGGTGTTCTGCCAGAGCTAGACGTTGTTAAATACAAATTTAGATTTCAACATCGCGTTGAGGTCTTGGCGCCCATTAAAACAACATAGCTTAGGCAAAGGTAAACAGTTACATTTATCTCCCAACAGTTAGGGGCAGTCAAACCGTTACAATTGTCGCTTCCAACATGGGGCATTTATAACCGCTACACTTGTCGCTCAACGTGTGGGCTAGCGAATCTGCTACAAAATGTAGCAGTGTAATAGGCTAAGTCCCAGTTGTGCACCGTGATGTGAGTGATGATAGTAGTAATAAAATAATAATAATGATAATTGTAAGTTGGAATCAATCCAGAATATATAGTTAACAGGACATGGTTTCGAGTGAAGGTTGATAAATTCAAAGGGTTTCAGGAAAATCATAGCTTAAAAACCCAGGTCATCTGGTCTGAAAATAGAAGAAGACTTAGTGATCGTATGAAGAAATTAGTGGAGGATCAAAACAGATTGGCAAGTCGGCCAAGTGTGTACAGCGGAATTCAGTAGGATAAAATCTACTGAATCATTATAATAATAATAATAATAATAATAATAATAATAATAATAATAATAATAACGTGGTTCTAGAGACGCTGGAGGATCCGGATTTTGTCCTCAGTGATCTTTCAGGTTCTAATATATCTACGGACACAAGGTGCATTAGATTGAGTCAGGATTGAATCTGCATGGCGTTTGGAAGATTATAAATATTACACTATACACTAATGAATCGCCAATATTTACACAACTCATAGTGTCAAAATTGTATGAATTTCATTAACATTCCAGAATGAATAATACTCTCGCTGATGTTGTTGAATGCCGCAATTTCAAAGCATTGCAGTTTTGTGCCAAACATCGTCGCACATATTCTTCGCAATGCACTTAACCACAGGGTCACCAACGTTATGATGCAATGTCTCAAACTGGAGATTTTAGAAAACTGATGCTTAGCTGACTTATATAACGCAGGGGAAATCCGTTAACGAATTAACGTGGGTTGAAATGTCTTCCCCCACAAAAGAAATTCAATGCAATTTCCACATTCATAAACCAGAATGGAATAGTTACGCTTCATTAGAGTCTAAACCACATGTTTACATCTCTCACCATCTTGTGACATGTTCTATGGAAAACAGACCAAGCCGAGCCGAACAAATTGAAAGTGGAGTTTTCTCACGGGGACAAATTCCTTTCCACCACATTGCTTGCTGCCATGTCGTGACTACTAGAAGAAAGAAATGGCCGGAGGACCATGTGCACACAATCTTACTGGCGACAAATAAACCATCAAGAAAGTGGAGGCCACTGGAAACTAAAAACCTGAATGTATACCAGAACACGTGCGGTATTTCAATGATCTAATGGAAACATAGCTGTAGTTGCAAGGGACGTTAAACACATAACGTCATTATTATTATTATTATTATTATTATTATTATTATTATTATTATTATTATTATTATTATTATTATTATATATTTATTCATACTCAAATTTGGAAAAAGGTGGTGCTTATATTTCCGATCTTTCAAATTCACTATAGCCTCAATATATGAATAGTGATTGACGTATTCCAACAATACAATGCTTCATGGGATGATCTGTTAGAGGAAGCTATTGCAGCATATTAGATGGATGAGCTAAACATTTAAGACTGACTTAAAGTTCAAACAATTAATGGCCACTGTCAATAGAGCAGCTACGTTATTCCGCAATTCTGGATGGTGACCCTATGACCAACTCCTAAATGAAATAGCATCAATAACATGGAGCCTGTGTAAAACTTGGTGACTGTCGGTCTGGGTATCCCTTGACTGCTATCTTGATTGAAGTATTCCCTACAAATATTTGCTCCTCTATTCAATAAAAATGCCCGAAAATACTTTGTGATAAGTATTGGGCCGTCTTTTTCAATCCTTGTCCTAGGAATGTGGAGGGTGGGAGAAATGAGACCTTAAGGAAGCATAAGCTGTACATTCATTCTAGAACAAAATCACCCCGCTGCTTAGCTGCAATAATTGCAGGAAGTCCGAATATTGGTGGTTCGAAACTTATTACTGACATTGGCGATCCTGAATGTGGTATTTTATCAGGTTCTTCACACTCCCTTCAGGAAAATGCCAGGTTGGCACCTAATTTCAAATTGCCCCAACCATTACAGTTTGCACACAGTACTACAATCACCACAGAAACACGCAACCAAGTGCACGAGGTTCATATCCAAGACATCTCGAGCCACAAAAAGAATCAACAACAACAGAAAGGAACCAGTGTTTCCTTACTTAGACTATGCATGCTTTTGTAAAGTAGCCTTTTTGTATATACAACCCCGATAAACTTGGTAAAGTTGCGTATTACTGCGGGCTTCAAATCACGAAGGTGCGACCCACCACAGAAGGTGTTGAAGGGCTGAGAAACCTAGCGAAATGGAGAAAGAAAGATTTGTATCTATTACTATGAACTCCTGAGGCGTTCGCACACTGGACCCGTCAATGGGAATGTCATTCCATATCCGGATAGCTGGGACTCGTAGCTCTCAATCATCATTTAATTCTGTGTTGTGAATCACAGGGATGACCCCACTGTTTGCAAACCCACTGCCCCCTCTTAACTGAAACATCCTAGAGTCGTGCTCTTATAATCTCACGCAATCACGTTTCTCATGAACACTGACGTAATCTCCAGAGCTAGTTTCAGAATGAAGGAACACAGCCTCGAGGTTTTTGTTCACACTGAATTGCGTTATCGCCAATAACATATCGGCGTAGCTCTCAGGACTAATGAATACCGAGAGACCTGGTGGCCTCTAGAAGATGCCATGGCTACAGGACGTGCGTTGCTTCACTAACAGCCGACCTCACAAGACCAGTTCTTCATCTGCTGATGGCTGGGTGCGAAGAAATTAATGTAATTTGATATAATCTGGAAAACAGCGATACAGTACTGAATTGTGTGTGGCAGCTGGACACCTAAAATATGCTATTCTGACAATGACCAACTTGTGGTGTAGTGGCTGTACCCCTGTGGTCCGGGTTCAATCTCGGCTCTACGAAGAAATGTAATTCTCGTCTAATGTCGTAATGTCGTTGTGATGGCTGAACTAGTGTGTGTAAACCACGGAATACCACTTGCACGATGGCTGAGGTGGGAATGAAGCCCAGCTTCACGATGCTGAGTGTAGACCTACGCCTATCCAGCCCTTAATGGCAGAGCCATATACCTCCACTTGTCCCTACACCACGTGGTGGACAAAGCAGAAGTAGCTTTAATTCTTTCAAACTAAATTATGTTAAATGTGCCGTAGGTTAGTGATATCGTCCATTAAATACCTCTCTCCAGTCTCCTGAACAGTTTGGGAAGTTATCATTCTAACGGTGAGTTTAAAGCCGTAGTATGGCCAAGAATTCACAATCACTTTTCCTTAGAAGCCACTGGAACAGGTCAGTCATGGACTTGCTGAGCAAGGAGACGGAACGAGCCGATGAAGCGGGAAAGCCAACATTCCAGTAGAGAGGGTCGTCGCCGCAAGGTTGTGAATTTAAACGCCCGTCTTATTGTGTCGTCTAGCTATGAAGCTGAAACCAGTTTTTAACGCAACGTACTTGTCGGAATGAGACACACTTAAATCAATGCAGCTACCAGAGGAGCCCAGAATTTGTTACAACATGATATAAATCAGATTGTTCTTGGTACATCGTCATCCTCAGCCCCGTGAACTCGAGCGTGTTATTGTGGTGTTCCTACTAAAATAGTATGTGCTGTACTTCAATCGGTATCTGGCATTTGCCTGGAGTAGAAGTGGCCAGCTTAGGGATGATTGGAGGTGATTGCTGCGGAACATCGAGGTCATCTGCCTTCTTAGATGGATGTAGTGGGATTCGATTCCACCTCTCCTCAGTAAATTTCATTGTCTAGCTGCAGTGTCCTAGTTCAATCCCGGCGCAGTCAACTGGCATTTGAGAGTGCTTAGTTGCACGAGACACATGTCAGAGACCTCGACACCCTGGCGCGGCACCTCAAAGCCGCAGTCGATAAAAGGGGCGTAGGAGTCTTAACATTACTAGCGAATACCCTTCGTTCATAGATTGATAAACTAAAAGAAGCCAACATCTAGGCTATATTCACATCTTCTTAGGAAAGAAAGAAATGTCCCATGCCTTGCCCTCTAAATTCCTGAGAGTGGGGTAAATTACACTAGCTCGTTGTTCCGCGAAAAAAAAAAAAATTGTTAACATTGGAATCTACAGCAAGAAATCAGTTACCACATCCTTAGTCGAGAGAAAACTAATGGAGTAAGGGTTAAGCAGCAATAAACATAAAAAGCATAGAATATTTGTGATGAGAATTGTGGACGGATATGTGCGTTTGGACTCACATCGCAGTCCCTGCGAAGTGAGTGATAGATATTTTGCGACTTCTAACATCCTCGAATGAGACACTTGCACATCAGAAGGTTATGCTTTTCACCTTATTACGGTAGTGCTGAGATATTTCCAGCCGTCTCCAACCACGTGGCAGAAAATCATGTACGCCTATGAGTCTGCAGCTTGTGCAATTCTCTCCTTCCCAAGTTCTTTTTTCGCATTAGACTACCTCAGCGAGGGCTCGTTCGATAAATTTGCTATTTGGCTTAAAATGTTCATAATTTAATTTACCTTAATAGACTATATCAGGGTACTTTTATAAGATTAAACCACCCAATTTGAAGAAAAGCGTGAAGATCTGATTAAACTATATATATGATTTAGGCTATAGCTAGTTTTTCTATAGGAATGCCTTCTACTTACATGGGAATTTTCTTGACATTCACGCCAGCCAATAACGAAATTCAGAAAAGCAAACGACAAAATTTAAGCTGAGGATACAGTATATTATTGAAGATAAATACCCATTTTTTGCTTAAAATTCAAAATATTCTGAGAGAAAGCTTACTTATTATTATTATTATTATTATTTATTTGTTGTATTTTTAATCGCTTATCCTCCCAGCGTGTCTTCACTCACGGTCTCTGCAAATGATCATTCCTCTACCGTCACAAGGACGGTGTCTGGGAGCTGATCACACTTTGTCAGCAGATACAACTGAGGATGGTGACAGGCCGATCGCCCAGATGACCGATAACTTGAGTCTAATTAAGGAATGGTCACGGAAGGGATTGTGGAAGGAAGTCGGCCGTGGACCTGTGGAAAGGAACCGTTCCGGCATTTGCCTGGTGGTGAAAATAGGAAACCACGAAAACCATTTTCAAGACGGCTAAGGTGAGATTCAAACCCTCCCCGATGCTAGAAAGGCACAAGCTAGCACGTTAGCACTCTCGGCCACCGTGGCTGGTTATTATTATTATTATTACGACGTCACCAATTTTAATGCAGGAACCAGTATGTGACAGAGAAAATCATTCTGAGTGGTTGAACTGTAAATATGAAGTAATTGAACAGTAATAATACTCAAAACAAATATATCCTGAAATGAAATATTTTGAAGGAGTTTTGTATATGCGTCTCTGACGAACACCACATAAGGAAAGTGCATTTACGTCATGTCATTGCTGAAGTGTAGGCTTAGAGCGAGTGCTGACATCACGCGTGGATCCGGATCTCCATTCAGTTCTGGGACGACGAACTCAAACTGAAGCTGTCTTGGTTTAGGGTAAGAGTGTTGGTGTCTCGGTTTGTTGTTGTTGTTGTTGTTTCATTTAGGGCCTTGCGACAATGTGGTCAGTAATTTCATGTACTTGGCTCTTTGTGAAATGTGTTTGTAAACCTGTAGTATTGTGGTGTTTATTATAGCATTTGTATCAGCTGTAATGGAGGCTTGGATTGAGAGAACAGTGGTCTTGGCCTTAAGTTAGGTACCATCTCAGCATTTGTCTGGAATAAAAATAAAGGAAACCACTGAAACCTCTTTTATAAGAACAACATACAATACTGTCGAGAGACTCAGAATTCGGAGGCTTCGGTTCTGTCCCCACCTCTTCACTCCTCTTCACTCGAGGTTGAGTGAACCCTGTTCCAGCCCTCAGACCTGGGATAGGCATCTCAATACGTACACATAGACCACAAAAGACGGCGAAAGGTAATGTGTTAGCTTTTAAAGTCGGTAAGGGGAATTTCCTCCATCGATGGATTACTTTTATGGGTAAGATCCGGACATGGTGTAGTGCTCACCACACTGCACTCACGTTCCATCCCAGAATAAGCATGCGCCTTTACCCTAAGTCTGTTTTCCTTAAGGGCCAATAAAACATTCTCTGGCTTCCGTCCACCGAAGTCGATGGTACATAGACACGCTTTTCGTTGTTTCATTATTGGGGCTTGGACATCGTAGTCATTCAGCTTCGGTGCACTTGGATGTGTGTGAGTGTGTGTGGGGGAAATAATGTGTCTGATAACCTGTGCTATTGTAGTGTCAGTAGTAGTAGTAGTAGTAGTAGTAGTAGTAGTAGTAGTAGTAGTGTATTTGTATTCAGGTGAGGATTGGGAATGAGCTGGTCGTGGCCTTACGTTAGGGTCCATCCCAACATTTGCCTTGAGTAGAAGTGGAAAACCACGGAAAACCACTTACAGGATTTTTGATGTGGGAATGAAACTCACCATTTCTCAGTTTTGTCTCATGAGGTTGAGTGCAACCTGTTCCAGCCTTCAGACCAGAATTAAATTTCTTGGCAGAGCCGGGAATCAAACCAGGACCTCTGGGGGGACTGCTAAAAATGCTAACCGCTGCGCCACGAGGTGGATGTTGCTATGAGAACAGCCTACAGTACCTGTATTGCTATTCTGCTGAAAGACTCAGAATTCATTTCCTAAGCTACATTAAGTTGGAAGTCGTAACGAAACATCTGCCGAGTTTACCACAGGAGGGGCTACTACATTTTGAAGCAGTCTGTATATGCATCAGGCTAATTAGAGCGGTGCGGGTATTTATTTGGTTGCCGACTGAGCGTGGAGCAGGGCAGAGCGGAACAGGCGATAAGCGGTGACTCTACACTGATAGCTTACACTCTGTCGCCCGACCTCTCCCGTCTGCTGGGTTGCCAGCCCTCGTCTTCACTCGTCTTTAGAATATAAATACTGGGTTACAGAATAGAGAGGGGTAAGGTTGGGATATTCTTAATTCCATTCGACACGCAATCAGGAATATCAAAAGAGGAGCTATTTTATGCGTCAGGAGCGATGTGCTAGAATGGCGGCCAACAGGAAACATGCATAGCTACTTTCAAGTCTTGGGCTGTCCAGACCGAAATTAAATTTCCTCGTGATCAAAATAGAGTCTATGAGGTCATCCAAATTTAAAACTTAACGAGCACTGAGCATCATTCAAGTTGGTCTTGGAGTTCATGAGTTCATCATTGGCCATCCGTCGCAAACGTTTAGCATATCGTTAACTGGAAGCTGATCTCTGTGCTCTATTGTTTAGTATTGTGCGCTAGGTTCTATTCCAGCGTTGATACGACAATGCTCCGCGCACTGATTGTACTGCAGACATGATTTATCTGATGAATTGCAAACTAGCTAGCAAATACTTTGCTTAGTATTGCTCTTAAGTGGGAAACCAAGGAAAACCACTTTCAGGATGGTTGAGTGGGAATTAAACTCACCACTTGACAGTTTTGCATCATGAGGCTGAGTGTAACCTGTTCCAGCCTTCAGACCAGAATTAAATTGTACATCGATGCTGATATTTTACTTGGAGGCTTCCAAATTGTGGTCATCAGTTCTGTGGGCCTTGGTGTGCATATAATTCGTCAGATAACCTTTGTTATTGTTGTGTCTGTAGGAGTGTTCGCATTTCAAAATTCAGGTTAGGATTGGGAAGGAGGCGGCCGAGGCAATAGGTTAAGAACAATCCCAGCATCTGCCTAGAGTAGAATTGGGGAAAGCCGTGGAAAACCACTTCCAGGCTGGTGACGGGGGAGTCTCACGAGGCTGAATGTACTTCAATCTTACCATCAGACTTGGCTTAATTTTTAAGCAGAGCTGGGAATCAAACCCGGATATCAGGGCTCAGAATGTGGATACTGTCGTCCCTAGATAGCTGGAGTATCGTAAGTGACAATTTGACGAAACACTAAACGATGTTAAAATATTAACGATTCTATCCATAGCAGTACAATGTTTGGCTGTAAAACTAAAACGTCTGCTACACACAATATCTTTTTCTGTAAGTGTAAAGGATCCTTTGGATGGGATAGTAACATCACATCTGCCTGCAGGAGAGAAAAGCATGAAGTCCTTCCTCAACATGCTCATCCCTGACGGGGATAAGTACCGCGTCCTCCAACATTTTATGTCCTAGTCTACACATTTTATCTAAGGAAGAGGGAGATTGACTTTGCTCGGCTCATCTTCTGAAAATGAGTTACATTAAAATTACTTTCTAGTATCCAACAATACCCGCTCTATTCTTGTGAAGTTAGCTGTCGCTGGACGCAAGTTCTAGAGTACAATGATAAATGTTGTGAGACATAGTCTGCTGCTCCTGTAATAACAGTACCAAGTTCTAGTTCTAGTTCTATTCCAGAAATATAAGTACGTTGTGGGTCATGGGTTCTCCTGGCAGACCTTTAGGCTACCAGCTATCAGTGTGCCAAATATGTCCACAATCTTTAAATGAGGCAAGAAATTGTTCGCGCTATTGACTGAGGAGTGTGTGTCCTTCCCCCCAACATTCGTCAGCCATGGACGCTAATTCCCTTGGCTAATGCCACTGGCTTCATTCAATAGAATTACACTATCATTGATTGGATGTGAGTTTGTCTCACACAAGAGATACATTGAGTTTCTTAAAGGAATATTGAAACAGCGTTGATGTTTTCATTCCTCATTAATGAAGCATGTAACTGGCTCCCGAAGACTTCTACCATGGCCCTTATCAAGAGTCACATGATAAGCTAAGGGGTTACTCCAGTTAGGAGCGCACTGCCTGCGTGGACCATTTCACACGCGCCCTTTCATGGCAATGGCGCATCCAGAGTTGCTCTTGTTTCCCCGTGTACTTGGGTGTGTGTATAATTTATCTGTACCCATCGTGGCCTTATGTTAAGAAACATGTCAGCATTTGCTTGCAATAAAACTGGGAAAACCACGTAAAATCGCTTTTAGAATGGTTGAGGTGGGAGTCTGACGCTAGACCGTTCCAACCCTCAGATCTTGGCATACCCCGAGACCATACTGTACTGTACACGTTTGGGTCATGCCTCACGGATAATTGGCATTCTCATGTTGTATGAAAGACAATCATTAAATGCACTGGGTTATATTTTAAATAACACATGGATACATGTCTTTGTAGTTCTTTTCTTTAATTAAGCGCAGAAGACATTTTATTCATGTAATAGATGATATGTGGTTTATAATCACACCAAGTATCCATCTGTTATTTTATCGCAAACACTTAATGCCTTATTCAATACCAAAAGCAATTGTTATGAAAAGGGGACCATACGCTGAATTAAAGAGGAAAATTCATTAAATAAGAAAACTAGAGTCCATCTATCATTGACCGAGAGTGTTCTCTGCAAGGTGATATAGAGGTTGTGGCTGTCAGTTAGGTAGGCCGTTGATCGCATCTTCCTTCCTTCCTTCCATTACTGCTCGGGTCTTCTTATTTATACAGTATGTGTAAATGAAAATGGAGTTGGCTTCTTTTCATTCGACGGACCGTAAGGGGTGCGTTACATTCAGAGCTAAGTTGGTCATTTGGTAGCATGACTCATCTTAGGAGCGAGCACCTGTCTTAAAATGTCACCATCCGCTAATGCTCCACGTAGGTGTGCTTCTCCACCCTCGCGCCTTTTACAACACAGATACAAGTAATAATGATCATAAGCGACCTGATAAAACAGGTCTGTCTCTCTGTCTGTCTGTGTATCTGTTAGGTAGTCAGCCCGAAGGCTGGTTTGATCCTCAAGAAGTACCGCCGTTAGGTGATGTGGGTAGATACCCACAAAAACTCAAGGCAGCGCTGTATTGAGGCGTACTAGGCAAGATGAGGAGTGAGGTAGTTTGCCATTGCTTTCCTCACTGAGTCAGAACAGCAGTACGAACCCTATCAGTAGAACCCTTAGCAGCATTCACAGGAACTAACTGTGCCCCGAATGTCATTACTAAGCACCACCCATACCTCAGTAGCTTCCATATAATCACAGCCAGGAGTGAGACTGAGACATCGTTGAAAGCCACATTCTACCTTAGCCTATGCCAACAGACAAGGAACGATTCAGTAAGTAATACGCTCGTTTACTCTTATGAAGTATTGGAGTAGCTATTGACTTCAGAAACATCATTTTGGTCGCTCCATTGCCACTCCACTGATATGACGTCTACTACAACTTTCTTCCTTCCAACTCAAAGTTCCTTCTCGTCTCATTTTTCTTCCGTTCTTTTTGCAGATGACTAACATTATTATTGTTATTATTAAGTGTACATTCGCTAGTAAGGGGACGGTATTATATTAGATTTTGAATATTCGCATTAACTTGTATCAAGAATCATTTCACGCTCAAGAAATGATTTCATACCCAATCTCCTGAATAACAAACATATGGAAACATGGTTCATAGTTAGGCTTGCCATATTTTCGGTGAGTAAAACCGGGACACATTAATATGGGATGACCTTACCGGGGGGTCTGGGGGGTGGGGAGGGGGGTGGGGGTGGGGGTATTGAGCGGGGCGACCAGGAAATTTTGTTAAAATTAGAAGCAAAATCGTGAGTTTTAAGCCTCGCATGTGACGTTAGGGGGGGGGGGGGGGAATCTGGCACCCTAAATTGTTTGTTCGACACACCTTTTAAAAATAAAAAAGGAATTTTTGCTACATAAAAATATATAATTTTTACTTTTTAATGATTTTTTTCTGGTCTACCATCTAGAAAGAAGTGTTAATAAAACACAATTTAAAATACTTCATAAATTTATTTAAATGAACAATTACTAAGTCTTATTATTTTTTGAAAAACTACAACTTTTTGTCTAACTACAAAAACAATTACAAAATAAAAACGATGTTGATTGTTGAAAAGTACCCGATTCATAAAAGATTCTGAACTTTTTACATCTTACGGCCGTTTTCCGGGACATTGATAAAACCGGGCGGGACATCGGGACAAGAGCAAAATACCGGGACTGTCCCGGTCAAACCGGGACGTATGGCAAGCCTATTCATAGTGCATGTGAGTTAAATGCTCCACGTTTTCAATTACAATTGGCTTCCTATTTCAGAGCGTTAGATGTTTAAACAAATGACTATGTATGGATCAGATGAATATGTAGTTTCGCTTGAGACAGACTATGCATCGATAAATAGTGCAGGCAACAATGAAAAACAACCGCTGTTGTTTGACTGTCGGTGATATCAATATTGGCAGTTAGAAACAAGATGCTCCTATTTCATGTTGGTTTGCTACCCTTTTATAAAATAAACCGACTGCAACGAGAGCTTGCAGCTTCATGCTGAGAAAAAAAAAAATTTTTTTGCAACTTAACCATCATATTTTCAAACTGATCACTCATTTGAATATTACTTTCTTTTTGTTTGCAGATAATGTGAGTAAGGGAGTTCATCGAGTTCGGAACTCAAAGTCTGTTAGGGACAGGCAAAATGCAACTATCTTCTTGTATTTCCCAGTGGACATTCCCGAGGCCAGTCAGGGCCAGTTTGTGGAGGTGGACCATGCCACACTCAGGCTCTTTGTGGCGGGCCTTCATCCAGACGAGGCAGCGAGACGAGGGAACACTGTGGAGGTCCGAGTATTCCAGATCGTTGAATCAGACCGACTGTTGGTCGATCAGCGGCGAATTCATCTCGCGCCAATTGACTCCAAGTGGACTGAGTTTGACCTGACGCGTACTACTGAGTCTTGGGTGACCGGTGATTCTCGCAACATGGGAATCGAAGTGGAGTGTTTGGAATGTGCAAGGCGTGGCCTCACCCTGGTGACGCCAGAGACTCGAGGCAGCAATAGCTCCGTTAGCCCTGTGCTCAACATCCTAGTCAACGTGCATGTGGGAGGGGGTCGAGACAAACGCTCGGAAATGGATACAAAAATTCATTCTGCCATCCAAAACCATATCATAAATTGTCGTAAGCCACGCCAGCGCTGCTGTAGAGATACCATGGATGTGGTCTTCAGTGACATTGGTTTCGGGTTCATCAAGCAACCCCGAAGTTTCGATGCTGGGTATTGTAAGGGTCGATGCCCACCTAGGTTCAACCCTGCCAACAGCCATGCTTTGCTCCAGTCTTTGTTGTGGTTACAAAAGCGAGCCCCTAGGCCGTGCTGTGCTCCAAGCAAGCTGGAGACGCTGGAAATCTTACACACAGACGATTTGTACCCAGAGAAGCTCACGCTCAGTAAGTTGGAGAACGCCACAGTTCTTGAGTGTGCATGTTCCTAAACTGTAAGCACCACCCACTGCCGGCTGGATCGCACCCCTCCTGGCTGTTTTTAAAGCAGCCAGGAGGGGTGCGATCCAGCCGGCAATGGCACCACCTGGACCTATTCATGGACTAGTAATTTATTAAGAAGAACGGACTCTCTAACGTTTGGAATTGTACAGGTATTCTTGGTCGCATGTGACCTGCATACTTAATTTATAGAATCTCGACTGGAGTCCATCATTTAGATCGTCCTCATTCTCCATTCTACTGAATAGAACGGAGAATAGAAGATTGTAACTGTGATAATGTATAGATAACATCATGTTGTTCTCATTGTTTCTGCTTATAAATAATCATCAACTAGACAGTAATATAGTAGCCTACGTATTTTATTACACTTTTAGATTATCAGTGGTCTAACTCACTGGCAGTATTGTACCAGATCTGTACTAGTAACAGTATCGATAATCAGGTATATCTAAGAGGTTTATAAAAGTTTAGATGTTGTGTAAGCAATATAATTACGTATTTTAAAACTGAAGTGTTTTTGAAAAGAAAGTAGACCTAAAAAGTTCAGTCCATATGACTAAATGGTAGTCGTGTCTCACCATATCGTAGAAGGGTAATGAGACTTGACGATTTGATTATGCACCACAGGTCTCACAGAGAACGTAAATTCAGTCGACTTTGTTCTTATCACGTACGTCTTTAGTGTAGCTTGTCCCAGTTCGCTCGACCATTCACCAAGATGATCCACTATTTAGAAGCAATTATCAGTTCCTAGTATCTATTGTTGTGAGTGCGTGGGTGTGTGTTGCTCTCCAATGAGTGTAAGCAAATAAGAATGCATGAGAATATTTTACGGTTTGTCAGTTGTACTCGCATTTCCCTTCGCTTAGAGAAACATCATGGTAAGTTCTAAGATACTTAGTGTACTTGTGTTATCATCGTTAGTTGTGGTGCATCGCTCTTTTTCGAAGTTCCATTGAAGCATTTTATTGGGGATGTGGTTCCCATAGCTATTCACTAATTATGTGTGTAAGCAGCATCTTGTATTATAAATTTATAGATAAGAAATTTTGTAATTGATGTGAATTAAGGAATCCATGCATGTCATTTTGATACAACTCGATATTAATGAAGACAGAAATTTACCAGCACTTAATAGCTATAACTCATCAGATCCATTGTCGATAGAAATTATCATGCCAGGATCTGATAAAAATTAACCATATTTATCGGAAAGAATCATTCGAAAACGTCCCCAATATTATCATGTTTCCCTTCGCTCCCATTACAGGTTAGACTGATTTTTTGATTTATTTCTATTAGAATAAAGATACCGACATCAGTGGCTCAGCTGGTTAAAGCGCAGCGTTAGGTCATGGGACCAAGCCCTCTGCTGACTCGGTAGACGTGTGGGTTCGAGACCCACCGTCGGCCGTCCTTGAAATGGTTTTCCGTGGTTTCCCATTTTCAACACCAGGCAAATGCTGGGACGGTACCTTCTGATAGGCCACGGCCGATTCCTTCCACATCCTTGCCCAGTTTCATTAATCTTCATCTATTCCATCTCTCATCCTGACGCGCAGGTCGCCCACGGGCGTCGAATAGAAGGACCTGCACTCGGCCTCTCAGGAGGCCACACGACAAAAAAAATAGAATAACTTTCCGCAACGTCAGTGAAATGTAGCTCTGTCTAAGAACTCAGTCTGAGATTGAATTAAAGTTGATCTAAGTTCCATGCCAATGAATTTTAGTAAGTTCCTTTAGGAATTCTGTGTCCTCATCTGCAAAGGCCATGAGTGTTATTTTGTTTCAAGTGCAAGGCCATCTTGCACTTTTGTTTCTTCTATTTTTTAAATTATAAGTGGCTACATTTTTTACGCCACTCTTGTGTAGAAATAAAATAAAATCCTTGAATTGGAGCAAGGGTTAGTTAACACTCATGGTCGCGAAGACTGTCCCCTAACGAGTTGGTAGACTATGTATTTGTATGTATCTCACCTACTCTCTTCTTATACTCTCTAGCTCTTGATGATTATGATAATTATTTTTTGTATAATATTTAATTGTGAAATGCGAAGTGATAGATGACATCGACGTTAAATTTATTTTAATAAATTATTGATTAAGACCAATACATGTGTTTGTATTCTTTCTTCATAGAAGCGTATTTCACACCTCCATTCTTAATCATCACTCCCTCTCCCACTTCATGCATAGTATCACACAATTGACTGTACTCGACATCTACCAAGGATGTCTGTTTTGGATTATGGAAGAAGTAAGTCATGTGGGTATTAACAGTAACATCTGTGAGCTTCAATACTGTCATTATTAGCAACGCACTCTTTGAGCAGTATTGTGTTCAACGCAACCCTTCACTCTAACACCGGTTGTAAGAGCGTCTGACCAGCAACCTGTACTGCAAGCGGTTGGAGGTTTGAACCCTGGAGTAGACAACAGCTGACCTATATTCCTTTCTCCTTGAAATGAGGCATGAAATAAAATAATGGCGTCACAGAACAACACCAAACAATAATTTACTGATACACCAGACCTACATCAGACAACATAAAGATGATGGTGGGGGTGGGACATCGAGGTTATCTGCCCCTAATTACAGGGACGATAGTGAAAATTATCACCATTACCACGGACGTGCCTCGCTGGGAGGTGGATGGAGTTTGGACTCTCCAATCATTGGAGTGAATGTGCGGAATTCCCTTAAAACACCAACATTATTAGAAATGTTCAAATAGTTCTTAGTCTTTTATTGAAATAGAGAAAACATTTTGTTATTGACATTCACCCATTTAGGGATCTGGAACATCATGGTCATCAGCACCATGTACTTCTGTGTGTGTAAAATTTAGAATAGAACGTTTAGAAGCCATTTTTCAGAGTTGCCTTCGTAGTTCTCAGTCGGTAAACACGTTAATGTTCCCTATTAAATTGGCCGGAGAGCAATACTTATCTACTCGCACCTGCTAAAAATTATATGGATTAATTATTAGCTTTTATACCCTTCGCGAAAAGAATAGGGGAAAGGGAGGGGTTAATTGGATGAAAATGAAAATCCACAGCCTGCTTCCAGTCTCCGACCGGGTCAGGAATGGAATGAATGAAGCCCCCATCTAGCGGCGAGGATATGAATTGTTCCGGCTGCCGAGGCCTGACGCACTCCTCTGGGGCAATGATTAAATGAATGACAGATGAAATAAAATGATTGTGGAGAGTGTTGCTGGAATGAAATTTTGACAGGGAAAACCGGAGTACCCGGAGAAAAACCTGTCCGCCTCCGTTTTTGTCCAGCACAGATCTCACATGGAGTGACCGAGATTTGAACCACGGACCCAGCGGTGAGAGGCCGGCGTGCTGCGGCCTAAGCCACGGAGGCTTACGGGTTAATTGGATGAGATATTTAATACGTCAGGTGAACATCATTAGATTTGGTTCTCTTCAGGTCTTTTTTATGGGATATAAACATGTCGTCCAGCATGCAGTAGAAGGGGTTGGGGAGGTTAAGCGTGACTTTGGTGAGGATATGGAAGCAACCACCTCGTGGTGTAGTGCTTAGCGTTTTTGGTTATCATCTCTGAAATACGGGTTCTCGTGTACGTGTGTGTTGATTTTTTCTGATAACTTGCATTATTTTGGGGGCAGCAATTACGTGAATATTTGTAATTGCGACTACGATTGGGAAGGAGGCGGCCATGCCATTAAGTTAGGAACCATCCTGGCATTTGCCTTGAGTAGAAGTGAGACACCACGAAAAGATCGAATCGAACCAATCTCTTCCAATCTCTTCTCAGGTTTGCCTCACGAGGCTTAACGTATCAGTTCCTTTCCTAGGACTAGGATTAAATTTCTTTACAGAATTGAGATTCAAACCCGAACCTTCATGGCCCAATGGCCCTAATCATGCCAGACAAAATAAAGCTGCCTATCTATCTACTAAGCATTCAACAAAGACCACCTCGTGGTATAGTGACTAGCAACCTTGTCTGTAACACTAGAGATCTGAGTTCCATGAAATTTAATTCTTGTTTGAGGGCCGAAACGGGGTCCACTCAGCCCCGTGAGGAAAAAAAGAGAAGAGGAGGGTTTGATTTCCACCTCAGCCATCCTGGAAGTGGTTTTCAGTGGTTTCCCACTTCTACTCGAAGCGAATTCAGAGATGGTTTCTAAATTAAGGCCTCGGCCGCTTCCTTCCATATCCTCATCTGAATTACAAACGCACACACTAATACAACCATTACAATAACACAAGTCATCAGACACCAATTCTACACACACTCACCCAAGTACATGGGGCTAAATGACCACGATGTCCATGTCCCTCAAATGAAAACAAAAAAAACTTGCTTTTTATGATGGCCAATATCTCATGTCATTTGTCTGTAAAGACTATTGTTCTCTGCAAAGTATATCCACAGTGTGTTGATTCCACATTGGAGAACTCTCGTTCATCGTTTTTCTTGGTGTTAAGAAGGGTGGTGGAATTCGTAAAGAAAAGGAAGGGTAGAAGATTATGCCTAATATTGTCTAGTTTGTCCTTTCTCCAAAGTAATTTGAATACCCCTAAAACAGCGTGAGAAACGCTACGACAATTTTATTCGTCACTCTGCACACATTGAGTTCACTACTTTCTTACGCCATAGCTCCCCTCCTAGATAAAATTGTGAAATATCTTCACTAAGTTATTTCGATGTATCCATAAATAGTTATTTCCAAGTACAGTACTTCGCACTCAGGCAGTCAGCGGGACGTTTCCTTTATAGGTATCATGTAGGCCTACTAAACGCGCTTACCTTGAGCGCTTCGCTCATTACAGCCAGATCGACAGATCTCAGTAACCTTCGTTGTCGGAACTGGGAACTCCAACTGCGAAGGCATGACACAAATCTCACGATGAGAGTTAATTAAAATGGTATTAATAGGGCAATGAGTTGTAAGGATGTGGCAGTGGTCTATTAAAAAGTACTGCACCCGAATCCCGCATAGTCATAGCCTATATCCGCCAAGATAGAAAATTATTGTAGGGAGGTCGATACCCGGCCAGGTAGATCATCGCTACCCTACTAGGATAATGACTAGGGAACCCTCCATGTATACCGGTCATGCAATAACACTACCGATTAGTTACGCATTTACATAGACATAAACTATCCTAAACACAAAATGGTAGGACGAGAATGTCGGCTCTCGGGTGTGAAGGGTGAACGTTGAGACTAACTTGAACCCTAGTAACTAATTCGCTGTATTATAGCATGTCGATTGCCAGAATGAAATAATGATCAGATTTATAAAAAACGAACAAGCAAACGAAACTACAGTAGTGCCTGGGATTTATTTCCAAACAAATACAGATAATTTATTAAAATAATCCCTATCACCATGAATTAATAAACATGTTAAACTTAACTAATACACACGTCAAATGGTTCTACTAATCGTAGAATAAGTGTATCTAAATATTCTTGTTACAGTATTGTAACGATATTAAGTTTCAAAAAATGTTTACATAACTTTACAGTCACCCTGTGGCTGTGTTATTAAAAATGGCCTGATAAAAATCAGCTGTTCACTCATGAACAATGAAGTTAACAATTCCAAACCCTACATTATACACGAATGTGCGTAGAATGTTACTATCTACTCTAATAAAAATTGTTATTAATAATATATAGTTTAAATATTTACATTATTTACAAATCTCGTGCTTCACACGGTTCAAAAATTACCATTAACACTGTCAGTCGCGCTCTGACAGCTTCATAGTGTCTCTGTTATACAAAATACAGTTCTCCAACAATGTTTCTACCAACGATAAAATTCTCAGGTATCTCCAGTGGTGTGTCATAATAAATAAGCCTGAGTATCAAACAATTAAGTTAAATACAGCTTGGAATGTCGTATCAATAAATAAAACAACAGTATAAAGATCGATGCGAAACTACTACATGACTTTATATATTACGTGGATCATTTACAAATACTCTCAAACATAAACAATTCATACAATAACCTCTGTGTTAGCGCTTTCACTCATCTTGTAACAATTCGTTGCTCCACATAGCAATATATTCCTTCCTTCCGCAATATAGTGAACAATACTTATCAAAGGCGTCTTACTACGATCTAAACATGTCATACATCCTTCCTTTCCTCTCTGTGAACAATCTTCACAACTCCGCACGGCATAACTTCCTTGAAAAACCCATCTTGCTACACACTTGTAAAAGAATTTAGTGATTTTACTAGATAACTACGCTAGAGTATGTTACCGTTCAGAATGCACTCCTAACTTTCACCTCCAGTCTAATTATTAAACCTCGTGGATCAAATTACAACAATTACATGCTCGTTCACATTAATACAATTCACAAAGTACTTCTTATTCCTTTCATTAGCGCTTCTCGTTCTCTATGATCCATAATAAACTTGTTCTTTCACGTTACTAAACGTTAACAATGTTACTTTGTTGTTCGCTCGTCTTTTAGTTATTAATAAAAATAAATTCATATCCTCCCGCTTCTGGTGTATATTTAAATACATGAACAATTCATATTTAAGATGTTTTTAACATACAAGATCGCAGGTAGACTAACATATCTCCTGGTCTATTCATCTCAGTTAAACAATGTTTATACTTTAATTGTTAATAAATATAGGCATCATTTGACCTCAACTGTCAATACCATGATCCTAATTTATAGTGTATATTCGTAATATAATAGTTCAAGACTATTTAGTTGTCTAATAAGTTGTATTCCGCTATAGGAATTTTATAACACTCAAATTGTTATAAATAAATAACTCAGCTGTATATTAACATCGTAATGTTTGTTACATAATATTATAGCATCTCACAATTATGCTTTACTTGATAACAATGCATTATAGACATATAAATGTATACTTTCGCTGTTACGCATAGAAATTGTTGATAACAATTATAATGTTCCAATGTTCTTACAATTTGTCAACATTTACGCTCTTCTCCAAAATACAATATAATCGAATAATCGAACATTCTCAAGTTATCTTAGCGTTATCGAATTATCTTAGCCTTATCGAACTATCTTAATTTTATCGAAGCATTCCTTTTATAAAACGAGTATCGTTCAAAAGTGAGAGTCAAATAACGTTTCCTTCAGAATTAAAATTACGAGAAACGCAAATCTAAGTTAAATGAATTAAATCACGTCTCATACGACACATGACGACGTATCAAAAATTACAATGAAACTCTACAATTTAAGCTATTAAAAGACAAAGAATAAAGATAAGAATAACTACAAATGATGTTGGTCACTCCAAAAATGGACCTCTACTATTACAGCAAAACTACAGACATGAAACAAACGGTTGTTTTACCTTGAGACGTCTTCTACAGCCAGCGAATACCTCTGTCAGCTGTCCTAGATGTTGCGTCGAAGCTGTTATCGTTCGTCTCCCAGCGGAACTTGTTACTGCCAAGCTCGTGCTTCAGCTGCGGTCGGCTCCAACTCATTTTGCGTGCCACCTGTTCTTCGACACGGCTTGAGCTGCTATCGGTAGCTGCGTCATTTTCTCGGCCAGCGGCCTGGAAACTGCGATTCCAGGTTCGATCGGCTGCAAATGTTCTTCTACTTCTTATCTCTGTCCTGCAGAGTGGTTTTGCCATTGTAGATCCGCAAGTCCTGGGTTGATGTCTCGTCCTGGTGAAGTTGGACATCTTGCTTGTGGTGTAGAAATTCATATTTGAAAACTGCAAGTTGGTGTGCAGTTGTAGCTGTGTCGATCCTTGAATTTCCGAGTCACTCTGACCTCCCAATCCATGGTATAGATTAACCTCCTTTCATTTTACTTAGTTCTCCATAATCTCTTCTTCAATAGACGTATAATAAGCTTCTCCTCCCCGACTTATAATTTCTGCCATCATGTAGACTGTGATGTAGCTTGTGATGAAATACTGCTGTATATTTATATGTGGAATAGTTGCAGCAATATCGTTGCTATCGGTAGATAATGCTTTTAATTATAGCCCCTGCGTTAAGTGCTGCTTATAGGCGAAGTCTCGTTCTAAAATTGTATTGCTATTTATACTCGCTGTTCTCTCCAATAATGTAAATTCGTTTCGTCGGCTTTTCTTCCCATCTTCCCCGGCGATGTCTTGGTTGTTTGATGGTACAACGGTGCTTGTCGTCCGGGCTTATGCTGTGTGCAAAAACTGCTTCTTTCCTGTGTGCGTGCGTGAAACGCGTCTACTCGTGGCCAGCCGCAATGAGAGAGTGTCAAGCCACGCTTCTGCCTCGTGGCGCGTGTCATAGCTGGCTTCGCTTCGCTAGCCTCCATCACATGTATATTAATAGAAATATACTCATATTCGCTCTATTATACAATAATTTATATTTCTTTTCAACCAAATAAATTTCATTTTGCATTCTACATTTGTAGATGTGCTTATTTCTCTTAATATCTGCCAAATTTATATGCTATTATTTATGTGCTATTAATTGATTGGCTGTTGAAATATCCTGTAAAAGGCTCCTGGGTCTAGCCTCTTCTCCACAGGTCGTGTGCATTGCTTTGTTATGATAGCCTTGCTAACCAACTTGGTTTTCTCGTGCCAAACATGAAACTTTGTACAAAATCCAGCTTCGAATGATCGAGCTCTTCTTTAGTTAAAATCTCCTTCACCAGAATATTTCCAAATAATAAATTCCTCAAAATGCTTCAAATTTCTCCGAAATACTTTCATTATGTATCATTTGCATCCCATAATACATATATATTTATTAAATTATTTTAATTCCGAATTTCCATTTTTTCCTGTCAATGGTGCACAAGTCGTTCGAACCTCGGCTCGGTCAAAGGTCCCAAGCTGGGCTGAATTCGAGTTCAGATCCTCACCCGACTTATAAATAAAGTGTTAAACAGACTTTATTTAACATTCGACTTGTTAAATACTGGAAATCGAATTCTTCCTTAAGGGATCCGTGGATAAAATCGTTTTAATTTTGAGTGGTTGTACTTCCCAATGGGTCGTTCGTCTTCTATCCTGACGATTTCATAGCAATTGTTGTTGAATACTCTGCCAACCTTAATCGGGCCTTTAAACACATTGGCAAATTTGACATATGTCTTCTTCAAAACGTCCGCTTTGACGGGCGTCCTAACGAGAACTAATTCTCCGAGTATCAGTGGTCTACTGTACCTATTTCCAAAACCTCTCTTCAGCCGTTTCTCCGCTTGTTTATTCAAGTGCTCTCTGGCGGTTTCTATTCGTTGTTCCAACGATGGTTCGTCATTTTCCGGTAGATTGAAGATTCCGTCCCACGGCCCAACTGGTTTTTCGTCGTAATGAAGTGTTACTGGAAATTGGTTCGTGCTCTCATGCCTTGTGTTAGTTATGCAAAACTCCATAATTGGAACTACGCCTACCCTATTAGCGTGGTTCTTAGAACTGTAGAGTCTTATGTATTTCGAGGCCTCTAACATAGTCCTTTCAATAGGATTTGTCTGTGGACTACGAATGGAACTAAATATATGTCCAATCTCGAGTCTTTCCATGGCCTGTTGAAATTCTGTAGAAGTGTACTGTGTTCCATGGTCGGTCAGTAAACATTCGGGCTTTCCTAACTTAGGAATTATGTTTTTCTCTAAGTGGTACAATACAGCTTTCGTAGTTGCCTTCTGCATTGGATTCATCATAACTATTTTAGAGAGATCATCCATAGTGTCTAGCAAGTATTTGTTTCCCCTACTACCCTTAGGAACTGGACCAATAATATCTTGACTGAATAATTCCAAAGGTTTAGTGGGTATTATGGCTTTTGGCTTCTCCTTCAAAAGCTCAGAATTATACTTATTTTTCTGGCATAGTTCACGTGTTCTGATAATAACAGATATGGATTCCCGCATGTTACTCCAATAGAACTTCTCCTGTGCAGTACTGTATGTCTTGTCTACGCCTCCGTGACCTATAGATTTGTGAACCAACCAAACTATGGGCACTCTCAACCTAGGTGGAATTACAATTCTCACCTTTCTGTGGCCAGTGTCTACGTACTTGCATACAATGCCTTCTACTAACACATACTGAGTAGCTTTCTTCCGTGTTTCTTCATATGCCTCATCGTCATTCTGCATCTTTTCTGACAAGAATCTGAACAAATTTCTCAAACTGGTATCCCTCTTCTGACTGATGGCTATCCTCCTCAGACGTTCTAGTGCTGCCTGATCTTCATCGTCCAGTTCTATTACATTGACATTCACGCTCCTCTCTGTAGTTGGATTTCTGGATAGAATGTCTGCCAACAAGTTTTCATTCCCAGGTACATGAACTATTGTGGCGTTAAATTGTTGCAGAAACAACGTCCATCTAGTCATCCTGTCACTAGATAAATCTGACTTGAGCATGAATTCCAAAGCTTTATGATCTGTTCTAATGATGATCTGGTGTCCAATTAAAATTTTCTTCCCGTGATGTAGAGCGTTTATCACTGCTAAAGCCTCCAGCTCTCTCGTGAAATAATTTATTTCATGGGATTTCAGTTTTCTGCTATTGAATGAAATATAATGGTTGTTTCCCTCTTGGTCCTTCTGGTACAGAACTGCGCTGATTCCGACTTTTGAAGCGTACGTCTCAACAATAAACGAACGTTCAAAGTCCGGATACTCGAGCTTAATATTGTCTTTGAGCATCTGCTTTGCCGAAATAAATGCATTCTCAGCTTCTGTTCCCCATTTCCATCGGTTATTCTTCTTCTTCAATAACTCGTGCAATGGTGCCATAATTTCGGAATAACGAGGACAGTGGCTGCTAAAGAATTGACAGAGACCGGCGAAAGCTCGCAGGTCTCGGATCTTCTTCGGTTGAGGAAATCTTAAAATAGCATCAATTTTGTCTTGCTTTGGATGGTAACCATGTTGATCAATTGTATGCCCCAGGAAATTAATCTTCTGTTGGAAGAAGTGACATTTACTGAACTTAACATTCATGTTGACCTCTCTCAGGTTCTCCAATAGTTTCTTTAAATGAATCAGGTGTTGCTCGGGATTTTCTGATGAAACATGTAAATCATCCACGTAGCATATGACGTTAGCTTTCACTTCTTCTGTGAGCTTGCTATCAAATGCTCTAATTAAAGCAGGGCTTGAGTTAATAAGCCCAAACCGGACACGTTCAAAACAAAAACTATTCTGTTCGAACAAGAAGCCTGTGTAATATTTACTCTTCTCAGTTAGTTCAATCTGATAAAAGGATGAAGTTAGGTCCAAAACACTGAAGCATGACTTCCCCTTGAACTTCCTCAATAGTTCTCGGATCTTAGGTGGTCCGGTCGTGTTCTTTTTCTATGAGGCTGTTGAGACCCCTTGCATCTAGGCAAACCCGCAGACTCCCATCTGCTTTCTTCACTGCTGTGATCGGGTTCAAGTAAGGCGTTGCCTGTTTTCGGATTATCCCACCCTTTTCCTTTCCTTTAATGAGATTAGCAACCTCTGCTTGATATTTCTCAGGAATAGGGTATAGCTTCTTCTGAAATGGTGTATTGTCCTTCAGTTTAATTTCGTATTTAAATCCCTTAATAAGACCTGGTTTATCGTCGAAGACGTCGGAATATTCCTGAATTAATGCTTCCAATCTGCCTTCATAGACCTCAAAATCGCCTATCTTCAAACCATAATGTCCTGTCTTTTCTAATTCGACTTCCGAAATAATTTTCTCACAAAATTTTTCCGTGGTTTCTTTTTCTATTACGTATTCATTTCTGTCTTCATTTTCTTCGCTGCTGTTCCCCTCGTTAAACTTCACTATGCCATTATTTAAGTCTATCACTGCACCTGTCTTAGTGTTGAAATCTATCCCCAGTATAGCATCGAAATTAATTTTATTCAGTACTATAAAGATGTGTTCATAAGCATGACCGTTTATAGTGAACTTCATGAGTACCTGTATTCTACATTTCATCGTCTTATCGTTGAATATGCCACGAACTTTAATAAATGAAACTGGCATTGACATAATAGATTTCTCATTTTTCAATGTATTATAGCAACTTTCTGACAAGATAGATGCATTCGCTCCCGTATCTAGGAGTGTCCTTGAATTCTCTCCTTCCGTTGTAATTTGCAAAATAGGTAGACTAGCTATTTTTCCTCTCTCTGGCTCCTCTCTTTCATACAATACGTCTTAATCTTGTACCTGATAGAATTCGTTCACGGCGATCTCATGCCTACCGTTGGTGAACATTGTTCCTCCCTCTACTTCCGTTTTCCAATCGGAGTTTTTTTCGTACCCCGCTCAGGTTCTGTTCCTGTGTTCCTAAGGTCGAGGCTTGAGGTTGTACCTCTTCTCTTCCTTGGCTATTTCTTGCCTCATTTTCTCTATGGTTGTTCCTATAGTCTTGACTTTCCCTGTCACGATCTTGGTAATATTGCCTAACGTGTCGTTGTTGCGCCAAACTCTCTGTTGTTGTTGTTGTCTAGGCTGTTGTTGCTGCTGCTGTTGTTGTTGTTGGCGGGCATAATTATCGTCGTTCCAATTTTTATATCGGCGATATCCCCCTGCTGTGTCTCTATTGTTCCGGTCGTAATAGTCGTACCTCCGTCCGTCATTGTTTCGGTGGTATCCAGTCCTTCTCTGACCATTATTCCACGTTCTTGCCTGGTATGGCCTTCCATCTCGAAATCTGCGATACGGTGATTCATAACGGTTCCTGACATACACATTATTTCTGCTTGGACCGGGTCTACTACGATTCTCCACCGTCTGCTGTGTCTGATCTACCAGCACGGTATGAACTTATCTAGGCTCCGGTCTTCCTCTAGTATTATTACTAGGCGTTGCATTCGGCGTGGAACTAGCATGATATAATCTCCTTAATATTTCTGCCATGCCTTCCAGAGATTTCACATCTGCCGCAATTAAATGTCTTCTGACATCATTTGGCAGCTGCCTCGATATCGCATGAGTCAATTCTGTCTCAGCCAATGGTGGATCCAAATACTGAAGTCTGGCGTGCTGCGATGTAAAGAACGTTGCATAACGCGTAGGGGTAGAGTGCGCAATTTTTTTAGAGTATACTTCAGCTCAAATGTCCTGCTGCATCTCCAAACTCCAAAATCTGCATTGTAATGCGTCCGCAAACTCTTCAAAGTTGGTGTACGTGTATTTGAAAGCCCTATGCCAATTTAAGGCTTCGGTTTCAAGATGTTTCTCAATTACACGCATTTCTCGGTCCCTTGGTATGCGATTATAATCGAGATAATGTCGCATGTCTCTAAGAAATTCGACTGCTGTGATGTTTCATACTCCGCTGAAACGAGTTGGTTTATCGTCAATGTTTCTTATTACGATAACGCTCGGGTAATTTCTATGGCCTCCTTGGTCATAGAATCCCCCCCAGTCCTGCATATTCCCTCTGAATACGCTCCGGTTCTTGCATCATATGTGGCCGCTCCTGCCTTCGACTAAAGATGCTTTCAGTATCGTCTTCAACTCTTTCTTCTGGTTTACTAAATCTTCCTTAATCTTCTTTACATCTCCCCCCTCTGCTTAGGAAATAATGAGTGATATCCCGTTGCATTCCTAGTTTTATCTCTTCCTTCAAACCCTCATGGTCGCATGGTTCTACCAAAGTAAGTGCGTTGAGTTTGTTACAAATGTCACGTAGTTCGCTTTCCTGACTAGACTTTACTTTCGCGAGATCAAGATTTATTTCGTTAACTGTCGCGCGGATAACGTTCAATTCCTCACTTTTTTTTTCGATTCTGTTTTATTTACAATACCTCTCTTTTCGGTAATGCTCGATTTTCTACTTTCCTCTATTTGCTTATACAGTTCTAATTTCAAATTATCCCTGTGAATCATAGCATTTTTCTCTATTTGGTTAACATCCTGCAATATTTTACCATGCAGTCCCTGCATGTAATCTCTATTTGTTTTAATAACCTCATCTCTAAAATTACTAACAGATTTAGTTATACAAGATTCAATGTCAACATTTATACCCTCTGATTTCATCTTCAGTTGGTCTTTCAACTTACCTTCTAAGTTACCAACAGTGGTGTTCAGGTCACTGAGCTTATCAGTGAGCTTCTTCTGGGAACCTAGCAAGGAATCATTGTATTCAAGCTGCTCTATTGTGGCTTTCCCTATGCTTTCCTGTATCTTTCCTTCTAGCTTTATGATATTCTCATTACATTAGACCCTAGCTTCTACTACCTTCTGGCTAACATCCTCTCTAAGTGAGCTCATTTCCATCTTGGTAGAGGCCACATCTTCTTTCACCTGATTGAAAGCTGATTTGGTCTCTTCCCAAGCTTTCCTGCTTTGGTCTACGGAAATTCTACTTTCAGCCTGCGCTAGTTTGCTTTGCTCCTGAGCTAATCTTCCTTCCTCTTGGGCTTTCTCTAAGGCTTTCTTAATTTATTCCTGCGTTTGTTTCGCCTCCTCTTGTATCTGTCTCACTTCTACTTGTGCCTTTTCTTGTGATAATCTGGCCTCTTCTTGGGCTTTTCTAATAGCTTCTTGAGTTTTCTCTTGAATCTTTCTATTTTCTTCTTGGGGTTTCTCTTGTGCCTTTCTATCTTCCTCTCTCGCCTTTCTCATACCTTCCTGGACTCTTCTATACTCCTCCTGAACTAAGGTTATACTAGCGTTAGTAACTGACTGAGCTAATGCAAACTCTCCTTTCACCTCAGACTTAACTGTGGCTGCAGACTGTTTTATATCTCTATCTAACTTCTTAGTACTATCGTGTGTTGATTTGTGGAGGGCATCTACATCTACTGTTAACTTCTGCTGACTTTCCTGGATCTTCTCCAGAATAGCCCTGATATGGCTCATATCTCCCGACGACATAATAAATTCACACTAGAGAAATAAGGAGGTAACATCTCTACTACTTCATGGACATGTCAGAATGAACAACTCATTTAAATACTACAAATAAATACTTCGACATACGTTTTAAAATACATTACCTTAACGTCTACAATCTTATCTAACCTTAATCTAATAAACTGATCTTCATTCACCCCGCAATCCCTTACTAATATTACGTTTCGACAACAAGAATTTAACTAAATTTCACTGTAATATGACCAAAAATGTCATTAACCGGATAAACAAACATGCCTCTAACAAACTGTACTCCTCAAATTTGGCAGTGTTTATTCACTTAAACAACTTTACAAAAATTTGGGATCGGCATTTCTAAATAGACACAAAATCTAACAAATATCTTGTATGGTTGTCGTTGCAGACTACACTGTGTCAACACAATCGATACCAAAACACGTTCGGGTGCCAAGAAATTACCACCTATATGCACCCGAATCCCGCATAGTCATAGCCTATATCCGCCAAGATAGAAAAGGATTGTATGGAGGTTGATACCCGGCCAGATAGATCAACGTTACCCTACTAGGATAATGACTAGGGAACCCTCGATGCATACCGGTCTTGCAATAACACTACCGATTAGTTACGCATTTACATAGACATAAACTATCCTAAACACAAAATGGTAGGACGAGAATCTCGGCTCTCGGGTGTGAACGGTGAACGTTGAGACTAACTTGAACTCTAGTAACTAATTCGCAGTATTATCGCATGTCGATTGCCAGAATGAAATGATGATCAGATTTATAAAAAACGAACAGACAAACGAAACTACAGTAGTGCCTGGGATTTATTTCCAAACAAATACAGATAATTTAATAAAATAATCCCTATCACCATGAATAAATAAACATGTTAAAATTAACTAATACACACGTCAAATGGTTCTACTAATCGTAGAATAAGTGTATCTAAATATTCTTGTTACAGTAATGTAACGATATTAAGTTTCATAAAATGTCTACATAACTTTACAGTCACCCTGTGGCTGTGTTATTAAAAATGGCCTGATAAAAATCAGCTGTTCACTCATGAACAATGAAGTTAACAATTCCAAACCCTACATTATACACGAATGTGCGTAGAATGTTACTATCTACTCTAATAAAAATTGTTATTAATAATATATAGTTTAAATATTTACATTATTTACAAATCTCGTGCTTTACACGGTTCAAAAATTACCATTAACACTGTCAGTCGCGCTCTGACAGCTTCATAGTGTCTCTGTTATACAAAATACAGTTCTCCAACAATGTTTCTACCAACGATAAAATTCTCAGGTATCTCCAGTGGTGTGTCATAATAAATAAGCCTGAGTATCAAACAATTAAGTTAAATACAGCTTGGAATGTCGTATCAATAAATAAAACAACAGTATAAAGATCGATGCGAAACTACTACATGACTTTATATATTACGTGGATCATTTACAAATACTCTCAAACATAAACAATTCATACAATAACCTCTGTGTTAGCGCTTTCACTCATCTTGTAACAATTCGTTGCTCCACATAGCAATATATTCCTTCCTTCCGCAATATAGTGAACAATACTTATCAAAGGCGTCTTACTACGCTCTAAACATGTCATACATCCTTCCTTTCCTCTTTGTGAGCAATCTTCACAACTCCGCACGGCATAACTTCCTTGAAAAACCCATCTTGCTACACACTTGAAAAAGAATTTAGTGATTTTACTAGATAACTACGCTAGACTATGTTACCGTTCAGAATGCACTCCTAACTTTCACCTCCTGTCTAATTATTAAACCTCGTGCATCAAATTACAACAATTACATGCTCGTTCACATTAATACAATTCACAAAGTACTTCTTATTCCTTTCATTAGCGCTTTTCGTTCTCTATGATCCATAATAAACTTGTTCTTTCACGTTACTAAACGTTAACAATGTTACTTTGTTGTTCGCTCGTCTTTTAGTTATTAATAAAAATAAATTCATATCCTCCCGCTTCTGGTGTATATTTAAATACATGAACAATTCATATTTAAGATGTTTTTAACATACAAGATCGCAGGTAGACTAACATATCTCCTGGTCTATTCATCTCAGTTAAACAATGTTTATACTTTAATTGTTAATTAATATAGGCATCATTTGACCTCAACTGTCAATACCATGATCCTAATTTATAGTGTATATTCGTAATATAATAGTTCAAGACTATTTAGTTGTCTAATAAGTTGTATTCCGCTATAGGAATTTTATAACACTCAAATTGTTATAAATAAATAACTCAGCTGTATATTAACATCGTAATGTTTGTTACATAATATTATAGCATCTCACAATTATGCTTTACTTGATAACAATGCATTATAGACATATAAATGTATACTTTCGCTGTTACGCATAGAAATTGTTGATAACAATTATAATGTTCCAATGTTCTTACAATTTGTCAACATTTACGCTCTTCTCCAAAATACAATATAATCGAATAATCGAACATTCTCAAGTTATCTTAGCGTTATCGAATTATCTTAGCCTTATCGAACTATCTTAATTTTATCGAAGCATTCCTTTTATAAAACGAGTATCGTTCAAAAGTGAGAGTCAAATAACGTTTCCTTCAGAATTAAAATTACGAGAAACGCAAATCTAAGTTAAATGAATTAAATCACGTCTCATACGACACATGACGACGTATCAAAAATTACAATGAAACTCTACAATTTAAGCTATTAAAAGACAAAGAATAAAGATAAGAATAACTACAAATGATGTTGGTCACTCCAAAAATGGACCTCTACTATTACAGCAAAACTACAGACATGAAACAAACGGTTGTTTTACCTTGAGACGTCTTCTACAGCCAGCGAATACCTCTGTCAGCTGTCCTAGATGTTGCGTCGAAGCTGTTATCGTTCGTCTCCCAGCGGAACTTGTTACTGCCAAGCTCGTGCTTCAGCTGCGGTCGGCTCCAACTCATTTTGCGTGCCACCTGTTCTTCGACACGGCTTGAGCTGCTATCGGTAGCTGCGTCATTTTCTCGGCCAGCGGCCTGGAAACTGCGATTCCAGGTTCGATCAGCTGCAAATGTTCTTCTACTTCTTATCTCTGTCCTGCAGAGTGGTTTTGCCATTGTAGATCCGCAAGTCCTGGGTTGATGTCTCGTCCTGGTGAAGTTGGACATCTTGCTTGTGGTGTAGAAATTCATATTTGAAAACTGCAAGTTGGTGTGCAGTTGTAGCTGTGTCGATCCTTGAATTTCCGAGTCACTCTGACCTCCCAATCCATGGTATAGATTAACCTCCTTTCATTTTACTTAGTTCTCCATAATCTCTTCTTCAATAGACGTATAATAAGCTTCTCCTCCCCGACTTATAATTTCTGCCATCATGTAGACTGTGATGTAGCTTGTGATGAAATACTGCTGTATATTTATATGTGGAATAGTTGCAGCAATATCGTTGCTATCGGTAGATAATGCTTTTAATTATAGCCCCTGCGTTAAGTGCTGCTTATAGGCGAAGTCTCGTTCTAAAATTGTATTGCTATTTATACTCGCTGCTCTCTCCAATAATGTAAATTCGTTTCGTCGGCTTTTCTTCCCATCTTCCCCGGCGATGTCTTGGTTGTTTGATGGTACAACGGTGCTTGTCGTCCGGGCTTATGCTGTGTGCAAAAACTGCTTCTTTCCTGTGTGCGTGCGTGAAACGCGTCTACTCGTGGCCAGCCGCAATGAGAGAGTGTCAAGCCACGCTTCTGCCTCGTGGCGCGTGTCATAGCTGGCTTCGCTTCGCTAGCCTCCATCACATGTATATTAATAGAAATATACTCATATTCGCTCTATTATACAATAATTTATATTTCTTTTCAACCAAATAAATTTCATTTTGCATTCTACATTTGTAGATGTGCTTATTTCTCTTAATATCTGCCAAATTTATATGCTATTATTTATGTGCTATTAATTGATTGGCTGTTGAAATATCCTGTAAAAGGCTCCTGGGTCTAGCCTCTTCTCCACAGGTCGTGTGCATTGCTTTGTTATGATAGCCTTGCTAACCAACTTGGTTTTCTCGTGCCAAACATGAAACTTTGTACAAAATCCAGCTTCGAATGATCGAGCTCTTCTTTAGTTAAAATCTCCTTCACCAGAATATTTCCAAATAATAAATTCCTCAAAATGCTTCAAATTTCTCCGAAATACTTTCATTATGTATCATTTGCATCCCATAATACATATATATTTATTAAATTATTTTAATTCCGAATTTCCATTTTTTCCTGTCAATGGTGCACAAGTCGTTCGAACCTCGGCTCGGTCAAAGGTCCCAAGCTGGGCTGAATTCGAGTTCAGATCCTCACCCGACTTATAAATAAAGTGTTAAACAGACTTTATTTAACATTCGACTTGTTAAATACTGGAAATCGAATTCTTCCTTAAGGGATCCGTGGATAAAATCGTTTTAATTTTGAGTGGTTGTACTTCCCAATGGGTCGTTCGTCTTCTATCCTGACGATTTCATAGCAATTGTTGTTGAATACTCTGCCAACCTTAATCGGGCCTTTAAACACATTGGCAAATTTGACATATGTCTTCTTCAAAACGTCCGCTTTGACGGGCGTCCTAACGAGAACTAATTCTCCGAGTATCAGTGGTCTACTGTACCTATTTCCAAAACCTCTCTTCAGCCGTTTCTCCGCTTGTTTATTCAAGTGCTCTCTGGCGGTTTCTATTCGTTGTTCCAACGATGGTTCGTCATTTTCCGGTAGATTGAAGATTCCGTCCCACGGCCCAACTGGTTTTTCGTCGTAATGAAGTGTTACTGGAAATTGGTTCGTGCTCTCATGCCTTGTGTTAGTTATGCAAAACTCCATAATTGGAACTACGCCTACCCTATTAGCGTGGTTCTTAGAACTGTAGAGTCTTATGTATTTCGAGGCCTCTAACATAGTCCTTTCAATAGGATTTGTCTGTGGACTACGAATGGAACTAAATATATGTCCAATCTCGAGTCTTTCCATGGCCTGTTGAAATTCTGTAGAAGTGTACTGTGTTCCATGGTCGGTCAGTAAACATTCGGGCTTTCCTAACTTAGGAATTATGTTTTTCTCTAAGTGGTACAATACAGCTTTCGTAGTTGCCTTCTGCATTGGATTCATCATAACTATTTTAGAGAGATCATCCATAGTGTCTAGCAAGTATTTGTTTCCCCTACTACCCTTAGGAACTGGACCAATAATATCTTGACTGAATAATTCCAAAGGTTTAGTGGGTATTATGGCTTTTGGCTTCTCCTTCAAAAGCTCAGAATTATACTTATTTTTCTGGCATAGTTCACGTGTTCTGATAATAACAGATATGGATTCCCGCATGTTACTCCAATAGAACTTCTCCTGTGCAGTACTGTATGTCTTGTCTACGCCTCCGTGACCTATAGATTTGTGAACCAACCAAACTATGGGCACTCTCAACCTAGGTGGAATTACAATTCTCACCTTTCTGTGGTCAGTGTCTACGTACTTGCATACAATGCCTTCTACTAACACATACTGAGTAGCTTTCTTCCGTGTTTCTTCATATGCCTCATCGTCATTCTGCATCTTTTCTGACAAGAATCTGAACAAATTTCTCAAACTGGTATCCCTCTTCTGACTGATGGCTATCCTCCTCAGACGTTCTAGTGCTGCCTGATCTTCATCGTCCAGTTCTATTACATTGACATTCACGCTCCTCTCTGTAGTTGGATTTCTGGATAGAATGTCTGCCAACAAGTTTTCATTCCCAGGTACATGAACTATTGTGGCGTTAAATTGTTGCAGAAACAACGTCCATCTAGTCATCCTGTCACTAGATAAATCTGACTTGAGCATGAATTCCAAAGCTTTATGATCTGTTCTAATGATGATCTGGTGTCCAATTAAAATTTTCTTCCCGTGATGTAGAGCGTTTATCACTGCTAAAGCCTCCAGCTCTCTCGTGAAATAATTTATTTCATGGGATTTCAGTTTTCTGCTATTGAATGAAATATAATGGTTGTTTCCCTCTTGGTCCTTCTGGTACAGAACTGCGCTGATTCCGACTTTTGAAGCGTACGTCTCAACAATAAACGAACGTTCAAAGTCCGGATACTCGAGCTTAATATTGTCTTTGAGCATCTGCTTTGCCGAAATAAATGCATTCTCAGCTTCTGTTCCCCATTTCCATCGGTTATTCTTCTTCTTCAATAACTCGTGCAATGGTGCCATAATTTCGGAATAACGAGGACAGTGGCTGCTAAAGAATTGACAGAGACCGGCGAAAGCTCGCAGGTCTCGGATCTTCTTCGGTTGAGGAAATCTTAAAATAGCATCAATTTTGTCTTGCTTTGGATGGTAACCATGTTGATCAATTGTATGCCCCAGGAAATTAATCTTCTGTTGGAAGAAGTGACATTTACTGAACTTAACATTCATGTTGACCTCTCTCAGGTTCTCCAATAGTTTCTTTAAATGAATCAGGTGTTGCTCGGGATTTTCTGATGAAACATGTAAATCATCCACGTAGCATATGACGTTAGCTTTCACTTCTTCTGTGAGCTTGCTATCAAATGCTCTAATTAAAGCAGGGCTTGAGTTAATAAGCCCAAACCGGACACGTTCAAAACAAAAACTATTCTGTTCGAACAAGAAGCCTGTGTAATATTTACTCTTCTCAGTTAGTTCAATCTGATAAAAGGATGAAGTTAGGTCCAAAACACTGAAGCATGACTTCCCCTTGAACTTCCTCAATAGTTCTCGGATCTTAGGTGGTCCGGTCGTGTTCTTTTTCTATGAGGCTGTTGAGACCCCTTGCATCTAGGCAAACCCGCAGACTCCCATCTGCTTTCTTCACTGCTGTGATCGGGTTCAAGTAAGGCGTTGCCTGTTTTCGGATTATCCCACCCTTTTCCTTTCCTTTAATGAGATTAGCAACCTCTGCTTGATATTTCTCAGGAATAGGGTATAGCTTCTTCTGAAATGGTGTATTGTCCTTCAGTTTAATTTCGTATTTAAATCCCTTAATAAGACCTGGTTTATCGTCGAAGACGTCGGAATATTCCTGAATTAATGCTTCCAATCTGCCTTCATAGACCTCAAAATCGCCTATCTTCAAACCATAATGTCCTGTCTTTTCTAATTCGACTTCCGAAATAATTTTCTCACAAAATTTTTCCGTGGTTTCTTTTTCTATTACGTATTCATTTCTGTCTTCATTTTCTTCGCTGCTGTTCCCCTCGTTAAACTTCACTATGCCATTATTTAAGTCTATCACTGCACCTGTCTTAGTGTTGAAATCTATCCCCAGTATAGCATCGAAATTAATTTTATTCAGTACTATAAAGATGTGTTCATAAGCATGACCGTTTATAGTGAACTTCATGAGTACCTGTATTCTACATTTCATCGTCTTATCGTTGAATATGCCACGAACTTTAATAAATGAAACTGGCATTGACATAATAGATTTCTCATTTTTCAATGTATTATAGCAACTTTCTGACAAGATAGATGCATTCGCTCCCGTATCTAGGAGTGTCCTTGAATTCTCTCCTTCCGTTGTAATTTGCAAAATAGGTAGACTAGCTATTTTTCCTCTCTCTGGCTCCTCTCTTTCATACAATACGTCTTAATCTTGTACCTGATAGAATTCGTTCACGGCGATCTCATGCCTACCGTTGGTGAACACTGTTCCTCCCTCTACTTCCGTTTTCCAATCGGAGTTTTTTTTGTACCCCGCTCAGGTTCTGTTCCTGTGTTCCTAAGGTCGAGGCTTGAGGTTGTACCTCTTCTCTTCCTTGGATATTTCTTGCCTCATTTTCTCTATGGTTGTTCCTATAGTCTTGACTTTCCCTGTCACGATCTTGGTAATATTGCCTAACGTTGTCGTTGTTGCGCCAAACTCTCTGTTGTTGTTGTTGTTGTCCAGGCTGTTGTTGCTGCTGCTGTTGTTGTTGTTGGCGGGCATAATTATCGTCGTTCCAATTTTTATATCGGCGATATCCCCCTGCTGTGTCTCTATTGTTCCGGTCGTAATAGTCGTACCTCCGTCCGACATTGTTTCGGTGGTATCCAGTCCTTCTCTTACCATTATTCCACGTTCTTGCCTGGTATGGCCTTCCATCTCGAAATCTGCGATACGGTGATTCATAACGGTTCCTCCCATGCGCATTATTTCTGCTTGGACCTGGTCTACTACGATTCTCCTCCGTCTGCTGTGTCTGATCTACCAGCACGGTATGAACTTATCTAGGCTCCGGTCTTCCTCTAGTATTATTACTAGGCGTTGCATTCGGCGTGGAACTAGCATGATCTAATCTCCTTAATATTTCTGCCATGCCTTCCAGAAATTTCACATCTGCCGCAATTAAATGTCTTCTGACATCATTTGGCATCTGCCTCGATATCGCATGAGACAATTCTGTCTCAGCCAATGGTGGATCCAAATACTGAAGTCTGGCGAGCTGCGATGTAAAGAACGTTGCATAACGCGTAGGGGTAGAGTGCGCAATTTTTTTAGAGTATACTTCAGCTCAAATGTCCTGCTGCATCTCCAAACTCCAAAATCTGCATTGTAATGCGTCCGCAAACTCTTCAAAGTTGGTGTACGTGTATTTGAAAGCCCTATGCCAATTTAAGGCTTCGGTTTCAAGATGTTTCTCGATTACACGCATTTCTCGGTCCCTTGATATGCGATTATAATCGAGATAATGTCGCATGTCTCTAAGAAATTCGACTGCTGTGATGTTTCATACTCCGCTGAAACGAGTTGGTTTATCGTCAATGTTTCTTATTACGATAACGCTCGGGTTATTTCTATGGCCTCCTAGGTCATAGAATCCCCCCCCCCCCAGTCCTGCATATTCCCTCTGAATACGCTCCGGTTCTTGCATCATATGTGGCCGCTCCTGCCTTCGAATAAAGATGCTTTCAGTATCGTCTTCAACTCTTTCTTCTGGTTTACTAAGTCTTCCTTAATCGTCTTTATATCTCTCCTCTCTGCTTAGGAAAAATTGAGTGATATCCCGTTGCATTCCTAGTTTTATCTCTTCCTTCAAACCCGCATGGTCGCATGGTTCTACCAAAGTAAGTGCGTTGAGTTTGTTACAAATGTCACGTAGTTCGCTTTCCTGACTAGACTTTACTTTCGCGAGATCAAGATTTATTTCGTTAACTGTCGCGCGGATAACGTTCAATTCCTCACTTTTTTTTTTCGATTCTGTTTTATTTACAATACCTCTCTTTTCGGTAATGCTCGATTTTCTACTTTCCTCTATTTGCTTATACAGTTCTAATTTCAAATTATCCCTGTGAATCATAGCATTTTTCTCTATTTGGTTAACATCCTGCAATATTTTACCATGCAGTCCCTGCATGTAATCTCTATTTGTTTTAATAACCTCATCTCTAAAATTACTAACAGATTTAGTTATACAAGATTCAATGTCAACATTTATACCCTCTGATATCAGCTTCTGTTGGTCTTTCAACTTACCTTCTAAGTCACCAACAGTGGTGTTCAGGTCACTGAGCTTATCAGTGAGCTTCTTCTGGGAACCTAGCAAGGAATCATTGTATTCAAGCTGCTCTATTGTGGCTTTCCCTATGCTTTCCTGTATCTTTCCTTCTAGCTTTATGATATTCTCATTACATTAGACCCTAGCTTCTACTACCTTCTGGCTAACTTCCTCTCTAAGTGAGCTCATTTCCATCTTGGTAGAGGCCACATCTTCTTTCACCTGATTGAAAGCTGATTTGGTCTCTTCCCAAGCTTTCCTGCTTTGGTCTACGGAAATTCTACTTTCAGCCTGCGCTAGTTTGCTTTGCTCCTGAGCTAATCTTCCTTCCTCTTGGGCTTTCTCTAAGGCTTTCTTAATTTCTTCCTGCGTTTGTTTCGCCTCCTCTTGTATCTGTCTCACTTCTACTTGTGCCTTTTCTTGTGATAATCTGGCCTCTTCTTGGGCTTTTCTAATAGCTTCTTGAGTTTTCTCTTGAATCTTTCTATTTTCTTCTTGGGGTTTCTCTTGTGCCTTTCTATCTTCCTCTCTCGCCTTTCTCATCCCTTCCTGGACTCTTCTATACTCCTCCTGAACTAAGGTTATACTAGCGTTAGTAACTGACAGAGCTAATGCAAACTCTTCTTTCACCTCAGACTTAACTGTGGCTGCAGACTGCTTTATCTCTCTATCTAACTTCTTAGTACTATCGTGTGTGGATTTGTGGAGGGCATCTACATCTCCTGTTAACTTCTGCTGACTTTCCTGGATCTTCTCCAGAATAGCCCTGATATGGCTCATATCTCCCGACGACATAATAAATTCACACTAGAGAAATAAGGAGGTATCATCTATACTACTTCATGGACATGTCAGAGTGAACAACTCATTTAAATACTACAAAGGAATACTTCGACATACGTTTTAAAATACATTACCTTAACGTCTACAATCTTATCTAACCTTAATCTAATAAACTGATCTTCATTCACTCCGCAATCCCTTACTAATATTACGTTTCGACAACAAGAATTTAACTAAATTTCACTGTAATATGACCAAAAATGTCATTAACCGGATAAACAAACATGCCTATAACAAACTGTACTCCTCAAATTTGGCAGTGTTTATTCACTTAAACAACTTTACAAAAATTTGGGATCGGCATTTCTAAATAGACACAAAATCTAACAAATATCTTGTATGGTTGTCGTTGCAGACTACACTGTGTCAACACAATCGATATCAAAACACGTTCGGGCGCCAAGAAATTACCACCTATATGCACCCGAATCCCGCATAGTCATAGCCTATATCCGCCAAGATAGAAAAGGATTGTAGGGAGGTTGATACCCGGCCAGGTAGATCAACGCTACCCTACTAGGATAATGACTAGGGAACCCTAGATGCATACCGGTCATGCAATAACACTACCGATTAGTTACGCATTTACATAGACATAAACTATCCTAAACACAAAATGGTAGGACGAGAATCTCGGCTCTCGGGTGTGAACGGTGAACGTTGAGACTAACTTGAACTCTAGTAACTAATTCGCAGTATTATCGCATGTCGATTGCCAGAATGAAATGATGATCAGATTTATAAAAAACGAACAGGCAAACGAAACTACAGTAGTGCCTGGGATTTATTTCCAAACAAATACAGATAATTTAATAAAATAATCCCTATCACCATGAATAAATAAACATGTTAAAATTAACCAATACACACGTCAAATGGTTCTACTAATCGTAGAATAAGTGTATCTAAATATTCTTGTTACAGTAATGTAACGATATTAAGTTTCATAAAATGTTTACATAACTTTACAGTCACCCTGTGGCTGTGTTATTAAAAATGGCCTGATAAAAATCAGCTGTTCACTCATGAACAATGAAGTTAACAATTCCAAACCCTACATTATACACGAATGTGCGTAGAATGTTACTATCTACTCTAATAAAAATTGTTATTAATAATATATAGTTTAAATATTTACATTATTTACAAATCTCGAGCTTCACACGGTTCAAAAATTACCATTAACACTGTCAGTCGCGCTCTGACAGCTTCATAGTGTCTCTGTTATACAAAATACAGTTCTCCAACAATGTTTCTACCAACGATAAAATTCTCAGGTATCTCCAGTGGTGTGTCATAATAAATAAGCCTGAGTATCAAACAATTAAGTTAAATACAGCTTGGAATGTCGTATCAATAAATAAAACAACAGTATAAAGATCGATGCGAAACTACTACATGACTTTATATATTACGTGGATCATTTACAAATACTCTCAAACATAAACAATTCATACAATAACCTCTGTGTTAGCGCTTTCACTCATCTTGTAACAATTCGTTGCTCCACATAGCAATATATTCCTTCCTTCCGCAATATAGTGAACAATACTTATCAAAGGCGTCTTACTACGCTCTAAACATGTCATACATCCTTCCTTTCCTCTTTGTGAGCAATCTTCACAACTCCGCACGGCATAACTTCCTTGAAAAACCCATCTTGCTACACACTTGCAGAAGAATTTAGTGATTTTACTAGATAACTACGCTAGAGTGTGTTACCGTTCAGAATGCACTCCTAACTTTCACCTCCTGTCTAATTATTAAACCTCGTGCATCAAATTACAACAATTAAATGCTCGTTCACATTAATACAATTCACAAAGTACTTCTTATTCCATTCATTAGCACCTTTTCGTTCTCTATGATCCATAATAAACTTGTTCTTTCTCGTTACCAAATGTTAACAATGTTACTTTGTAGTTCGCTCGTCTTTTAGTTATTAATAAAAATAAATTCATATCCTCCCGCTTCTGGTGTATATTTATATATATGAACAATTCATATTTAAGTTGTTTTTTACATACAAGACCGCAGGTAGACTAACATATCTCCTCGTCTATTCATCTCAGTTAAACAATGTTTATACTTTAATTTTTAATAAATATAAGCAACATTTGACTTCAATTGTCAATACCATGATCCTAATTCACAGTGTATATTCGTAATATAATAGTTCAAGACTATTTAGTTGTCTAATAAGTTGTATTCCGCTATAGGAATTTTATAACACTCAAATTGTTATAAATAAATAACTCAGCTGTATATTAACATCGTAATGTTTGTTACATAATATTAGAGCATCTCACATTTATGCTTTACTTGATAACAATGCATTATAGACATATAAGTGTATACTTTCGCTGTTACCTATAGAAATTTTTGATAATAATTATAATGTTCTAATGTTCTTACAATTTGTCAACATTTACGCTCTTCTCCAAAATACAATATAATCGAATAATCGAACATTCTCAAGTTAAAACTCAGCAATTCTTCTAGGTTTGTGCCGTGTCTTGTGTGGGGTTTCGCCTAGGACACCAAGCTAGGCTCATCGGCGGGCTCTTGGTGTCCCCGCCCGGACCCCCACAGGAGTGACGAACTGCGCGCCACCTCCCTTTATATAAGGTGCAACTGCACCACTTGACTACGAGAACTAAAAGCTCAAGCAGCCTTAACCTCCCTATGAAGGCTTCCAAAAAGATGGTATATTGGCTTTCACGGCCGGTGAATTAAAACTCAGCAATTCTTCTAGGTTTGTGCCGTGTCTTGTGTGGGGTTTCGCCTAGGACACCAAGCTAGGCTCATCAGCGGGCTCTTGGTGTCCCCGCCCGGACCCCCACAGGAGTGACGAACTGCGCGCCACCTCCCTTTATATAAGGTGCAACTGCACCACTTGACTACGAGAACTAAAAGCTCAAGCAGCCTTAACCTCCCTATGAAGGCTTCCAAAAAGATGGTATATTGGCTTTCACGGCCGGTGAATTAAAACTCAGCAATTCTTCTAGGTTTGTGCCGTGTCTTGTGTGGGGTTTCGCCTAGGACACCAAGCTAGGCTCATCGGCGGGCTCTTGGTGTCCCCGCCCGGACCCCCACAGGAGTGACGAACTACGCGCCACCTCCCTTTATATAAGGTGCAACTGCACCACTTGACTACGAGAACTAAAAGCTCAAGCAGCCTTAACCTCCCTATGAAGGCTTCCAAAAAGATGGTATATTGGCTTTCACGGCCGGTGAATTAAAACTCAGCAATTCTTCTAGGTTTGTGCCGTGTCTTGTGTGGGGTTTCGCCTAGGACACCAAGCTAGGCTCATCGGCGGGCTCTTGGTGTCCCCGCCCGGACCCCCACAGGAGTGACGAACTGCGCGCCACCTCCCTTTATATAAGGTGCAACTGCACCACTTGACTACGAGAACTAAAAGCTCAAGCAGCCTTAACCTCCCTATGAAGGCTTCCAAAAAGATGGTATATTGGCTTTCACGGCCGGTGAATTAAAACTCAGCAATTCTTCTAGGTTTGTGCCGTGTCTTGTGTGGGGTTTCGCCTAGGACACCAAGCTAGGCTCATCGGCGGGCTCTTGGTGTCCCCGCCCGGACCCCCACAGGAGTGACGAACTGCGCGCCACCTCCCTTTATATAAGGTGCAACTGCACCACTTGACTACGAGAACTAAAAGCTCAAGCAGCCTTAACCTCCCTATGAAGGCTTCCAAGGCTTCGTCACTCCTGTGGGGGTCCGGGCGGGGACACCAAGAGCCCGCCGATGAGCCTAGCTTGGTGTCCTAGGCGAAACCCCACACAAGACACGGCACAAACCTAGAAGAATTGCTGAGTTTTAATTCACCGGCCGTGAAAGCCAATATACCATCTTTTTGGAAGCCTTCATAGGGAGGTTAAGGCTGCTTGAGCTTTTAGTTCTCGTAGTCAAGTGGTGCAGTTGCACCTTATATAAAGGGAGGTGGCGCGCAGTTCGTCACTCCTGTGGGGGTCCGGGCGGGGACACCAAGAGCCCGCCGATGAGCCTAGCTTGGTGTCCTAGGCGAAACCCCACACAAGGCACGGCACAAACCTAGAAGAATTGCTGAGTTTTAATTCACCGGCCGTGAAAGCCAATATACCATCTTTTTGGAAGCCTTCATAGGGAGGTTAAGGCTGCTTGAGCTTTTAGTTCTCGTAGTCAAGTGGTGCAGTTGCACCTTATATAAAGGGAGGTGGCGCGCAGTTCGTCACTCCTGTGGGGGTCCGGGTGGGGACACCAAGAGCCCGCCGATGAGCCTAGCTTGGTGTCCTAGGCGAAACCCCACACAAGACACGGCACAAACCTAGAAGAATTGCTGAGTTTAAATTCACCGGCCGTGAAAGCCAATATACCATCTTTTTGGAAGCCTTCATAGGGAGGTTAAGGCTGCTTGAGCTTTTAGTTCTCGTCGTCAAGTGGTGCAGTTGCACCTTATATAAAGGGAGGTGGCGCGCAGTTCGTCACTCCTGTGGGGGTCCGGGCGGGGACACCAAGAGCCCGCCGATGAGCCTAGCTTGGTGTCCTAGGCGAAACCCCACACAAGACACGGCACAAACCTAGAAGAATTGCTGAGTTTTAATTCACCGGCCGTGAAAGCCAATATACCATCTTTTTGGAAGCCTTCATAGGGAGGTTAAGGCTGCTTGAGCTTTTAGTTCTCGTAGTCAAGTGGTGCAGTTGCACCTTATATAAAGGGAGGTGGCGCGCAGTTCGTCACTCCTGTGGGGGTCCGGGCGGGGACACCAAGAGCCCGCCGATGAGCCTAGCTTGGTGTCCTAGGCGAAACCCCACACAAGACACGGCACAAACCTAGAAGAATTGCTGAGTTTTAATTCACCGGCCGTGAAAGTCAATATACCATCTTTTTGGAAGCCTTCATAGGGAGGTTAAGGCTGCTTGAGCTTTTAGTTCTCGTAGTCAAGTGGTGCAGTTGCACCTTATATAAAGGGAGGTGGCGCGCAGTTCGTCACTCCTGTGGGGGTCCGGGCGGGGACACCAAGAGCCCGCCGATGAGCCTAGCTTGGTGTCCTAGGCGAAACCCCACACAAGACACGGCACAAACCTAGAAGAATTGCTGAGTTTTAATTCACCGGCCGTGAAAGCCAATATACCATCTTTTTGGAAGCCTTCATAGGGAGGTTAAGGCTGCTTGAGGTTTTAGTTCTCGTAGTCAAGTGGTGCAGTTGCACCTTATATAAAGGGAGGTGGCGCGCAGTTCGTCACTCCTGTGGGGGTCCGGGCGGGGACACCAAGAGCCCGCCGATGAGCCTAGCTTGGTGTCCTAGGCGAAACCCCACACAAGACACGGCACAAACCTAGAAGAATTGCTGAGTTTTAATTCACCGGCCGTGAAAGCCAATATACCATCTTTTTGGAAGCCTTCATAGGGAGGTTAAGGCTGCTTGAGCTTTTAGTTCTCGTAGTCAAGTGGTGCAGTTGCACCTTATATAAAGGGAGGTGGCACGTAGTTCGTCACTCCTGTGGGGGTCCGGGCGGGGACACCAAGAGCCCGCCGATGAGCCTAGCTTGGTGTCCTAGGCGAAACCCCACACAAGACACGGCACAAACCTAGAAGAATTGCTGAGTTTTAATTCACCGGCCGTGAAAGCCAATATACCATCTTTTTGGAAGCCTTCATAGGGAGGTTAAGGCTGCTTGAGCTTTTAGTTCTCGTAGTCAAGTGGTGCAGTTGCACCTTATATAAAGGGAGGTGGCGCGCAGTTCGTCACTCCTGTGGGGGTCCCGGCGGGGACACCAAGAGCCCGCCGATGAGCCTAGCTTGGTGTGCTAGGCGAAACCCCACACAAGACACGGCACAAACCTAGAAGAATTGCTGAGTTTTAATTCACCGGCCGTGAAAGCCAATATACCATCTTTTTGGAAGCCTTCATAGGGAGGTTGAGGCTGCTTGAGCTTTTAGTTCTCGTAGTCAAGTGGTGCAGTTGCACCTTATATAAAGGGAGGTGGCGCGCAGTTCGTCACTCCTGTGGGGGTCCGGGCGGGGACACCAAGAGCCCGCCGATGAGCCTAGCTTGGTGTCCTAGGCGAAACCCCACACAAGACACGGCACAAACCTAGAAGAATTGCTGAGTTTTAATTCACCGGCCGTGAAAGCCAATATACCATCTTTTTGGAAGCCTTCATAGGGAGGTTAAGGCTGCTTGAGCTTTTAGTTCTCGTAGTCAAGTGGTGCAGTTGCACCTTATATAAAGGGAGGTGGCGCGCAGTTCGTCACTCCTGTGGGGGTCCGGGCGGGGACACCAAGAGCCCGCCGATGAGCCTAGCTTGGTGTCCTAGGCGAAACCCCACACAAGACACGGCACAAACCTAGAAGAATTGCTGAGTTTTAATTCACCGGCCGTGAAAGCCAATATACCATTCTCCAGTTATCTTAGCATTATCGAATTATCTTAGGCTTATCGAACTATCTTAATTTTATCAAAGCATTCCTTTTATAAAACGAGTATCGTTCAATAGTGAGAGTCAAAAACGTTTCCTTCAGAATTAAAATTACGAGAAACGCAAATCTAAGTTAAATGAATTAAATCACGTCTCATACGACACATGACGACGTATCAAAAATTACAATGAAACTCTACAATTCAATGTATTAAAAGACAACGAATAAAGATAAGAATAACTACAAATGATGTTGGTCACTCCAAAAATGGACCTCAACTACTACAGCAAAACTGCAGGCATGTTACAAACGGTAGTTCTACCTTGAGACGTCTTCTACAGCCAGGGAATACCGCTGTCAGCTGTCCTAGATGTTGCGTCGAAGCTGTCATCGTTCGTCTCCCAGCGGAACCAGTTACTGCCAAGCTCGTGCTTCAGCTGTGGTCGGCTCCAACTCATTTGGCGGTCCACCTGTTCTTCAACACGGCTAGAGCTGCTAACGGTTGCTGCGTCATTTTCTCGGCCAGCGGCCTGGAAACTGCGATTCCCCGTTCGATCGGCTGCAAATGGTCTTCTACTTCTTATCTCTGTCCTGCAGAGTGGTTTCGCCATTGTAGATCAGCAAGTCCTGGGTTGATGTCTCGTCCTGGTGAAGTTGGACATCTTGCTTGTGGTGTAGAAATTCATATTTGAAAACTGCAAGTTGGTGTGCAGTTGTAGCTGTGTCGATCCTTGAATTTCCGAGTCACTCTGACCTCTCAATCCATGGTATAGATTAACCTCCTTTCATTTTACTTAGTTCTCCATAATTTCTTCTTCAATAGACGTATAATAAGCTTCTCCTCCCCGACTTATAATTTCTGCCATCATGTAGACTGTGATGTAGCTTGTGATGAAATACTGCTGTACATTTATATGTGGAATAGTTGCAGCAATATCGTTGCTTTCGGTAGATAATGCTTTTAATTATAGCCTCTGCGTTAAGTTCTGCTTATAGGCGAAGTCTCGTTCTAAAATTGTAATGCTATTTATACTCGCTGTTCTCTCCAATAATGTAAATTCGTTTCGTCGGCTTTTCTTCCCATCTTCCTCGGCGATGTCTTGGTTGTTTGATGGTACAACGGTGCTTGTCGTCCGGGCTTATGCTGTGTGCAAAAACTGCTCCTTTCATGTGCGCTTGCGTGAAACGCGTCTACTCGTGGCCAGTCGCAATGAGAGAGTGTCACGCCACGCTTCTGCCTCGTGGCGCGTGTTATAGCTGGCTTCGCTTCGCTAGCCTCCATCACATGTATATTAATAGAAATATACTCATATTCGCTCTATTATACAATAATTTATATTTCTTTTCAACCAAATAAATTTCATTTTGCATTCTATACTTGTAGATGTGCTTATTTCTCTTAATATCTGCCAAATTTATATGCTATTAATTATGTGCTATTAATTGATTGGCTGTTGAAATATTCTGTAAAAGGCTCCTGGGTCTAGCCTCTTTGCTTTGTTATGATAGCCTTGCTAACCAAACTGGTTTTCTGGTGCCAAACATGAAGCTTTGTACGAAATCCAGCTTCGAATGATCGAGCTCTTCTTTAGTTAAAATCTCATTCACCAGAATATTTCCAAATAATAAATTCCTCAAAATGCTTCAAATTTCTCCGAAATACTTTCATTATGTATCATTTGCATCCCATAATACGTATACAACAAACAACAACAACCCCTGGCACTATCCAGCCCATGACGGGCTAAGGCCGACCAAGCGACCGCTGCCCAGCCATTCGGCCTGCAGATATTGGGGTGACGCGTGATCAGCGCGTCGGGTCCCCTCGGCCGTTAATCTTGGTTTTCATGATCGGGGCGCTGTCTCACTGTCCGACAGCTACTCAATTGTCCTCACGAGGCTAAGTGCACCCCGTTCCAACCCTCACGTCAGTTTTAAAATCCCTGACGGAGCCGGGGATCGAACCCGGGGCCTCCGGGTGAGAGGCAAGCTCGCTACCCCAACACCACGGGGCCGGCCCATAATACATATATATTTATTAAATTATTTTAATTCCGAATTTCCAATTTTTCCTTTCAATGGTGCACAAGTCGTTCGAACCTCGTCTCGGTCAAAGGTCCTAAGCTGGGCTGAATTCGAGTTCAGTTCCTTCCTGACATTTGCCTGGTTTTGGTATTGAGAAACCAGTTCGGAAATAGCCTAGACCCATAGCGTAGCTACCCCAACCTCTGATAATGCTACATGAAAGAAGGGAAGAGGCCTTGGATGTAATAATTGATTGGTTAATAAAGAGGGAGATTATTTGCATTGAATGAATTCTGTACTGTACTGTTGTTGTTGCCAATTCATTTCAGGGGCTTTGGATATCTTGGCTCATCAGCCCCGTGTGCGTTGAACTTTTCCGATAAACTGCGATTCTGTGATGACTGTGGTAGTGTGTGTAGCTGTATTAAGGACAGAGGTGAGGTAGGTGCCCGGGGCTTGAAATAAGTTACTATCCAGGCATTTGCTTGGAGGTAGTGTGGGAAAACTGGGGAAAAACCACATCAGAATAGCCACATTCAGCAACAGAATTCAGACTTTTGATCTCTGGATTTTCTTCAGCTCCCCATCGCGGTCGGGGTGCGTGATTTAACACACACGGCTACGCCGCGGGGTTTAAGCAAAATACGAGAACAAGAGTGATTTTTTCGTAGACTCGCAGTCGGACAGCACAACTTCAAATGTTGAATACAAAGCACTATTTATGAAACAAAGAGGGTTGACGAAATTATAGTATAGCCTATGTGAATTCACTTATCTTGTCTATCACTATGAAGTACCCAGTTACTGTGACGGTTGGTTGGCCGCAATTGAGGCGGAAGTGTAACCCGTCAATTCACGCAACCCACATTGCAACACCTGAAGAAAACGTGGACATAATTATTGCACGATAATACAGTATTTGCAGTCTGTAAGAAAAGCATGTGAAATTTGCTAGTAGATAAGATATTCAGTTTGTTTACAGAAGTTGCAGAATATAGACAATTTAAAAGCCATTTCTCTGTGTTGCTTTCGATTTTTATTTTATTTTTTTATTTAGTCAATTTACCCCCTAGGTTGGTGGTGTCCCACGGAGTCAGCGAGAGAACTCACCACTACCGCCACTATGGGCAGTGTCCTGGAGCGGGGAAGATCTGGGCTTGATGGATACAACTGGGGAGGTGTGATCAGCACTTCGCACAGGCGGCCGCACCTGCAAAGTCAACAGGGGCCGTATGAGGGATGTGAAGGGATAGAAGATGGGGATGGATAAGCTAGGGAGAGGGAAGAAGGCGGCCGTGGCCTTACAGTAGGTACTTCCCCCGGAAATTGAATTATTTCGGTACAAAATGAGAGTATTTTCCGTACCCATGATAAAATTTAACCAGCAAATATAATTTCTGGAAGTGTGACACAGGAGTGTAGTGTTACAAGCTCGAGGCTGTGGGAGAGCCCGATCACCTGATATATTGCACAATAGACGCTTCTAGAAGGCTAAAATTGGCATAGCAACAGCGAGATTAGAAATTAATATTATAAATATTGTTATAAATTATGCTACGGATCCTAGCCCAGAGCCAATGAGAATAGGTCTTATTGGAGACGGGATCAACTTCAATTACATAACTTGATGAAATTATGCATTTAGGCCCTTAGAAGAAGATTTTCTTATTTGGTAATGAAGAGAATATTAAAAGAAAATATGTCTGATACTTTAAAAACCGCAGAGCGGTTAATCTACGCAATAATAAGCATTATTAATCTACGCGCTAAAATTATGGTGGGAGATTGACATGGCCGCCAAAATTTCGACTTGGAGGGGGAGATCCAAGGATCGAGGTTCTTATTCCAGCAATCTTTGAAGAGTGAGGAAGTGTTTTTACTGGGATAAACGAGATCCCAAGGCTTGTCCGAGTGCAACGTCTGTCGACTTGTGGAGACGCGAGGATAGCTAGGTGGAACGTAGGAGATTGCCGCACTTCCATTTAATGTGAAGTTGTGAGGAATATTGGAATAATTATATCTCCAATATAATTGAGATCTGAATTTAACTAAGCGAATATATACTGTATAAAGAACAGGTCGAAGACTACATTCTGCAAAAAGTCGAGCGTTCTAAAACTTACCGTTTCGACAATATAAGCCTGTTAATTCCGATTTTCAAATGTGTTGGAAATAAAGCTGAATATAATATTAGATTGCAACGTGAAGTTGGCGAACGCAGTTCAAGTGAACAGTAGCGAAGAACTTGTAACGTTGGCGCAAAACATAAACAGTATCAGAATGACTATCATTATTCTTCAAGTGTCTTCATTCAACATAATTAACATTGTTGATATGATGAACTAAATGGTCATGTGCCAGAGACATATTCGATAATAGGAGTTAAGATACAACGATGGAACGTCGTTAGACAACGTATTCTTGAATACAGACGTAGAGTACGGTCCATCTTGTACATTTTCGTCAGTCTACGAACACTAATTAGCAATGGAAATATTTCATTCACCATTTATATGAATATTTCTATAAATTATATTCCAATGATGAGGCTGATACATATTTACGACGGAGAATGAAGACTCTACAGAAGAGATTTGTCAAGATGCTAGGGGTAGCCCAGCAACACAGATGAATTTGCCAGAAGGATGTCGTTCGAGCCTAGGCGAATGCTGGTGAATTCCAGAGAGGGACGTTTCCTATCTCTGAGGTCCCAGATCCGAGGTTCGAATGTATATCCATCTCAGTATCTTGAACTGAGTAAACATTTAAAGTATTGTGGGAATACTTACATAGATCTTCATGTTTTCGTCCAAATAAGGTAGCAGTGTCTCTTATTTACAGAATAGAGCTTGATTAGTGACATCCTGAGCCAACGATCTTATTCCATATTTCCATATTTCCATATTTCCATATTTTCACATTTCATGTATTTCAGTGTTATCATGTATTTTACACTTCAGATGTGTGCTAGATTTTTATGCTTCAAGATTATTTAGGAGACGATTGCCTTTCATCTATTTTTCAATTTTATTCTACGGATCAGTTGTGGAACTGACATTAAAAATTTTGTTTGAGGAATCATATTGCCTCATAAAAGACTAGTCCTTTCGACTCTCGAATTTTAATAATTTGAATTATACCAAGTTTTCTGACATTGTGTCATAGCTTCAAATTAAATTCTTATTAAATTTTATTTGAGCACTTAAAAGTAACGACATCTAACTTCAAGAACAGAAGAAACATCGAATTATATTGTTATATCATTGTTGTACATAAGCTGTCGACGACCTAATAAATACTAGTCGTTTGATAAGACCGAAGTCTTAATCCCTATAAACATTCTTTGTGTAGAGTGGAAGAACATTACGACATTGACAAACCTTTTTATTATTTGTAAAGCTGAGAGCTTTGTTCATTTAATATGTTAGAGGAAATACCTTTTGATAGAAGATTATTCAAATCTTTGGCTAGGAATTCAAAGCTAGTTTATCCCGGTCATGTTTGAATTCTATTTGACACTATAAATAACATGTGTGTTATTTTACACTATTTGTGTAATATCACGTCATTATGTTATGATATTACAACGGTAAACAATTTAAAGCTTGATCAGTGAGGTGAAACAGGAGTATTATTTTTATTACATGTATTTGCGACAGACGAGTTAACAGTTAATTATCTTGTTGTGGAGTAAACTTTAGGAGGTCAATCACGACAGTCTAATATCGTTCATTACAATTGGAAGTTTCGTTTGAAGAACATAAGCATGTATAATTGAAGTTCAGTAGTCATGTGGCATGATACTGAGGGTCATGCCCTTATTTGAGAGGTTCCTACAGAAGATATGTTAATAACAATTAATCCGTTTTTGGTTATTGTTTAACATAGTGGATGGTAATCGTTTATGCCATATATACTGTTATATGAGGATTTGTAGAGCTATGAAGAATGCTCGTGCGAAGGGAGTTCCGCATTTTAAAGGGAAGTCAAAGTAGTGTTGTTCTTTGATAAGAAAGCATGGATCATGACAAGAGCCGTTGTATACAAATAGTCCAGTTCATGTGAGGTAACGATTTAGCTGTGTTGACATGAGGATTTTAGCGGAAATGCAACTAGAGAATGATTGTCTACTCATGTCTATAATACAACTATTATATTTTATTAAACCGGAAGTTATGTAATTACGTACAGTTAACCTTAATTAGTCGACTCTATTAGACCGACAATGTAATGAAACCTATATAAGACGATGTGTAAGCAGTATATCAAAACTACGGAATGTTAGAGAATGGTTATGTGGAAAACCAGTGTATATAATTAGTTGAGAATTGTATTGTTACCGAGAAGCCAGAATCTCGAAAGTAACGTGTTAGCAAAACTAAATAATGGATATTATTATGAACATATTACATGTAAATAATGTTTTTGGAAATGATTTAATTTATTAAATAATTTAATTGGATTTATTAATCAATTGTTTTGGAATAGCGTGTGTTTTATGAGCAAATGTTGTTGTATGAATGATTGCACACTGTTAAGAGTAATTGTTGAACCGGATTATTCTCGAACAATTTCGGGGTGCGAATGAAAGTGAGTATAAAAATTTTCAGGGTGATTGTTTAAGAAACATAGAATTTATGTGCATTTTTATAAGGTCTGTATGTTAATTTTACGTGCATTATAAATGCACTCAAAAGCAGTCTCAATGTGGGCTGGCTAGAATGATTCACCTTTAGACTTGGGGAGCGGTGTGTCATAATATGAGCAAGTGAAGACTCACCGCCTTGTTTAAATTGAATTTAGTTCCGAGTGCAGCGTGGTGCTAGTGTTTCATTGATGAAACAGGCCAGAGCACGTGCGTTCTCCAAACGCGGGCTAGTGAATGAAATCAGATGTCAGGAACGCCACGAATGTAAGAGCCTTCATTAAACGGTTTTCTTTTTAAGCAGTGTAGGCGTAAAACAAGCCAAGGATTTTATGCTCATATTTTTTTTACACAGCATTGTAGTAAGATGTGAAGTAGAAAGGAAGTGTGAATGATGGCGTGTTTTCATTTTAATTTGATTGTTAAATTAGTTTATTGTTATTTTGTTTATACTAGGTTAGTTTACACCATTGTTAATACATTTTATTCAGTTCGTTGTTTGTTGTTGTTGACGTGTGATTCATTTAAAATATAATAACTAGAGTATTGTGGATGTTTTGTAGGCGAAGCTGAATTCCCAGTCCCCGAGAAGGTAAGTAAAGGTAGATGTGCCCCGTGTAGTTGGTTGTTGTTCCACAATATTCTTGTAACTGCCGTATGTAAATCCCTAAAAGCCATGTTGGGAGCGATTTCTAATGTAGTAATTTGCCGGTGCTGTTAGAAATAGGCGATCCAGCTGGGGCAATGGATATTCCAAAAGGCTACTTTCGGATTTTCGGGTACAGTTGGAATGGCGCCCTATGAACTTTGTGGCTACGAAATTAGCTTCGTAGTGTCTCTAAAGGAAGTTGGTTTGAACATTTCTAGTGAAAGAAATAATTACCAGACTTGTGGGATGTCTTATCCAATTTCGGATGGCTGTGAGTGTAATTATATAGGCTTATTTTAAATTGATATTAGGAAGGTTACACTCAGATAAAGATCAGATCTTAGAAACCTGAGGGAGGTGTAGTAGGTAGACAGTTTCGAAAAACGACCTACGATCTGAATATTTATTTTATTTCACCGGTACATGGCGATTGCTAAGGTCATGTTAAAAATAAAGCTAACTTGTTTTAATGATTGTAATAGTAGAATTTCTTTGTGATAGTATACTTAAAGTGAGTCACAGGAGAACGAACATTATGAGTAAGTTTATTTAACATAGGGTGTACAACAATCTAATGCTAAGGTAATTTTAAGTTACTTTTAGACATTAAAGTGCTCAAAAATATGTATGGAGTAGGACGTTGCTCAGATGTTGTTATTTTGCTCTGTTGTCGAATGCGTCTCTACAGCATTATATAAAGGGTTATTGAAATGGCAACCGAGAATGTGAGGAGAATGTTGGAGGAGATGCAGATGAAGCTGCAGCAGAATTTGAAGGAGCAACTGCAGAGCAGTTTGAATGTTGTAAGAGATGAGATAAGGGAGAATTTATCTGCGAATATGGTAGATATGCAAGGTAAATTTCAGGAAGCGAAGCAGGACCTAGAACAATTGAAGCGCGAACGAAAGGAGGACCTTGACATAGTGATTGTTAAAGTTGTTGATTCTATTACAGATAAAGTTGCAGAAAGTGTCAAAGAGAGCTTCAAAACTGAAATTCAAGAAGTTCAGACTTCTTTAGAGGGTTTACAAACTAGTGCCTCTAAAATGGTTGCAAATGTCATGCGTTTACAGGCCAGCTCAAAGCAGATTCAGGATGATGTAAGTGGTGTACGAACAGAGGTCGGTACAGTCCAATCCAAAGTAGACATAGTACAGTCCGATGTTAGTAATGTGAGGATGGATGTATCTAATGTCCAAAGTAAAGTCGATACAGTCCATTCTAAAGTAGAAACAGTCCAAGTAGATGTATCCACAGTCCAATCCAAAGTAGACAAAGTACAGTCCGATATTGGTAATGTGAGGTTCGAGGTGTCCACAGTCCAACCTAAGGTAGATTCAGTCCAAGCCGATGTCCCTAATGTTCAGGATGACATAAACAATATAAAGTCAGATGTCACTGATGTACAGTCTGACATAGGTAAAATACAAACAGAAGTCAATACGGTATTTGTGGATGTACCAAATTCCAGGTGGATATTAATAAAATTAGACAAGAGGTAGAGGCTTCTAAAGAACTGTGTACACAGAATATAACTGCTTTAACGACAGGTTTTCTAAACGATGCGTTAAAAACTACAACTTCTCTGGCTGAATTAAAAGGTAACGTAGAAACTTTACGAACGCAGGTCATTGATCATAATAAAATTCTTAAGGCAGATATTGAGGAGGACATAGCTGAAATGTTAAAAGCTAATGTAGTTGTATGAAAAGACGAGTGGAACAAATCCAGTGGGGAACATGTTAAGCAAATCCAAGATAACATAGAAAAGAAATTAGCCAGTACCCAAGTAGAAATTAATCGAGAGGTTATTGAAGTAAGAAAGGATTTAGGTAAAAGGATTGATACACTCACTGAAAAGCAAGTAGAAGATAGAACTCAATCTAGTCAGGATGTGCAAGCTTTGAAAAGATCGTTAGAGAGTAAGACTAAAACACGATTAAACAAGGTTGTCACTAACGTTAATGCCATGAGTGAGGAGAAAACTAATTAACTATAAGAATACGAATCCAAGAAATTACAAAATCTTAATCTAGGAGATGTTGCCAGTCATGAGACTTATAAGGAATATTTAAAGACCGAAGTAGGACAACAGGTGAGGAAGATTATCACTGAGATGGAAGAAAGGAAAGGGAGAAGATAGATTTCGAAGATTCGAGGAATCAGACTAGAAGAAGTAGCCTAGAAGTGGAAGAAGGGGAAATCAGGCCGGAAGAAAGATTATTCAGGTTTATGGAAGGTTTAGAAGAGAGGAGTAAAGAGCCCGAAAGTTATAAGAGAGATTTTCGACCAAACCTTCAGGATTCATATCCGAGAAACGTGACGGTCATAGGGAACTTTGAAGACAAACCGCGTAAGTTCAGCAACGTAGAGAGTTTCACACCGATAGAGTACATCAGAAATCTCAAAGATTACTTTATCGAAGCGCATATTTCAAGAGAGAGTGAAATGAAGATCGTACAACGCTATCTGTCAAATGGGCCACTTGACTGGTTTTGTGCCTTTATATATACCTTCATGAACTTCGATGAATTCGCAGAAGCTCTGATAAAGCGTTTCTGGTGTATTGAAGCTCAAAATTCCCCACGCGCATAAGTATACTCACGAAAGTATTCAGGAACTCTTCCCACACGCTACGCAGACTTCTTCACGAGTCAGTTAGCCAGACTCAGATTTCTTCAACCCCCGTTATCTACAGCTCAGTTGATAGACGCGATAGCCAGGATGCTCCCTGTTGAAGTCAGACGTCTAATTATCTCGTCTGGGATCAACGATCTAGCGAGCATGGATGAATTGCTCAGAAAACTCAATTACACGAGCCCGATGCCGAACGTTGTTGCGAAGAACCAAAGGCAAGAATACAAAGACATTAATACAGTATATATTGACCAAACACAACAGACAGACAATCCGAAAGAACCAGAAAAGGAAATATTGGTCCTGAAAGGAATAATTATTTCCGTGATCGTAGACCAGAACCCAGATACAGAAGATTACGTGGAGGCCGTCCATATCAGCAACAGCAAGGACGTAGTAACGATAATAGCAATGGCAACCGTAGAAGTGGTTATTATCACAATAATAACTACAAATACAATAATAATGGTTATTATAACAGGAATAACAATAGGATTAACCAAAACGATAATCGTGACAGAAACTCCCAAGATGAAATTATGACGAAGGAGAAGTATGATGAACGTCATAAGGAAGGAAAAGAGTATCTTAAAGATTTAAGAGACATGGAAAAAGGGAATGACGATTAAAAGATTTGAGTATCGATTCCAAACCAAGCACCAGTAAAGGAGAAGGTAATGGAAACAGGGCTGGCATGCGAAATTAAATTCATGGCTGTGGGGGCGAAAATAATTTAATTTCGCCGTGAGCGCGATATTCGGGAGCGAAATGATAATGATTGTCGGCGCGTAATTAAATCAAAGCGAAACTTAATTCGAAGCGAAATTAATTTCGTTCCAGACTTTTAATTTCGCTCCCGGCGCGAAATTAATTTAGTTCCAGACTTATAATTTCGCTCCCGGCGCGAAATTAATTTCGTTCCACACTTTTAATTTCGCTCCCGGCGCGAAATTAATTTCGTTCTACACTTTTAATTTCGCTCCAGGCGCGATATTAATTTCGTTCCAGGCTTAAAATTTCGATCCCGGCGTGAAATAAAATTCGATACAGACTTTTAATTTCGCTCCCGAGGCGAAATAAAATTCCCAAACGGCATTAAGTTTCGCTCTCCGACGTGTATTTAAAATGCATGAAACATTTAATTTCGTTGTTGAAATTAAAATACAGTATATTCGTTTCGAGAGTTAAATAATGTTCTGTACGATGTTCAAAGTCCTGACGTCTGTCTGTTAGGTAGTCAGCCCGAAGGCTGGTTGGATCCTCATAAAGTACCGCCGGTAGGTTATGTGGGTAGATACCCACAAAACCTCAAGGCAGCGCTATAGTGAGGCGTACTAGACAAGATGAGGTGTGAGGTAGTTTGCCATTGCTTTCCTCACTGAGTAAGAACAGCAGTACTAACCCTATGAGTAGAACCCTTCACAGCATCCACAGGCACTGACTGCCCCGAATTTCATTACTAAGCACCACCCATACCTCAGTAGCTCCCATATAATCACAGCCATATGTAACACTGAGACAGCGGTGAAAAGCCACATTTTACTATAGCCTGTGCCAACAGTCAAATGCAAATGTGTCGTCAAGTTACAAATCTCGTTTAATCAACTTGTGAATAAGGATCATTTTCATGAGAAACGTTTCTCTGGACTTTGCCTCACGTATCTTTTGTGTTTGTTGTTTTCTACTTTTGGTTGGTGTTTTTGTGTTTGCTTTGTCTTTTTGTGTTTGCTTTGTGCTTTCACTTTTGAATTTGACTTATTGCTTTTCTTTCTTGGTATTTTGTTTGTGTTCCGCTTTTGCTTTTTTGAATTTTGCTTTATGTTATTTGTTTTTTGTTTTCTGCTTTGGCTTTTGTTTTTGAATGTTGCTTTTTGCATCGTCTTTTTTTTGTGTTTGTTTTCTGCTTTTGCTTTTTTGAATTTTGCTTTTTGCTTTATGTTTCTTGTTTTCTGATTTTGCATTTGTTTTTTTGTGTTCTGCTTTTGCTTTCTGCTTCGTCGTTTTTGTTTTGGTTTTGTGTTTGTTTTCTGCTTTTGCTGTTTTTGAATTTTGCTTTTTGCTTTGTGTTTCTTTTTTTATTCTGCTTTTGCTTTTGTGTTTGAATTTCGCATTTCACTTTGTGTTTTGTGTTTTTGGTTTTGTATTTGTTTTCTGGGAAATCAAAATAAAACAAAATAAAAAAACAAAATAAAACAAATAAAACAAGACAATTTAAAACGAAATAAAACAAAATAAAGTAAAACAAAAAATTAAACAAAACAAAATAGCCTAAAGCAAAATAAAATAAAACAAAATAAAATGACGCAAAATAAATAAAATAATTAAATAAATAATTTTATGACATGATCCTTATTCACAAGTGGATTAAACGATTTTTGCAACTGGACGACTCAAATGTACTGCACGGGGTCGTTGGGATGAGGGAGATGGCTACCTGGGAGGCTTGTCGTAGTATAGTATCTATGTGTGCAGTATATGCATCGACCGTCGTCTGGTTATCCAGTGGGAGATGGTCCGCACGGAGGTGATTGTTGACGTAGGCGCGGTATTCCTGCCAGTTTGCTGTGCAAAAATTCTGGACCATCCTGGGAGGTGGTAGTGGGGGAAGAGGGAAGTTGAGTAAAACGGGGGCATGATCACCTCCTTTGAGTGGCAGGACAGACACGTCAAACAGATGGAGGAGGGAGTTATGAGCAATGACTGCGTCGGGGTGGTATTGGAGGAAGGACGGGTAGATTCTGGGAGAGGGACGAGGGTGGCGTCGATGTGACGTAGGTAGATGTCTAGGCTATGAAGTTCTAGGGCCGAACGGGAATGAAGGTTGAGGTCGGCCATTAGAATTAAATGGGCGAAGACTTCAGACACGTGGGTAATGCAGTCTTAGGGGATGGGGTGGTAGGGACGAATGTAGATGGTGGCTAGATGTAGGACGCGGGAACAAATAAGGCTTTCGGGGAAGAAAAGAAACAGATTTCATTTCAGAAACAAAATTAAATGTAAAGTTCCATGCATTTTAATTTCAGGCCGGAAGGGGGGGGGGGGGACTAAATGCCGGGAACGAAATTGATGGTCGTTAACAAATTTATTTCGCGCCAGGAGCGAAATTAAAAGTCTGTAACGAATTTCATTTAGCGCCGAGAGCTAAATTAAAAGTCCGTAATGAATTTAATTCCGCGCCAGGAGCGAAATCAAAAGTCTGTAACAAATTTCATTTAGCACCGGGAGCTAAATTAAAAGTCCGTAATGAATTTAAATCCGTGCCAGGAGCGAAATTAAAAGTCTGTAACGAATTTCATTATGCGCCGGGAGCTAAATTAAAAGTCCGTAATGAATATAATTTCGCGCCAGGAGCGAAATTAAAAGTCTGTAACAAATATCATTTCGCGCCAGGAGCGAAATGTTATTCCATTGAACAATTTCATTTCGCGACGCTAAATTAAATTGATAATGCATTTCGTTTCGCATGCCAGCCCTGAATGGAAATGGTTCTCATAGACGATATGGAGGAACCATTTACGTTGATCGAAAGAAGTAGAAGAGAGAAGAGAATATACTGCAGCAGAGAAACCAAGCAAATAATAAGGAGAAAACGTTGAAGAACCAAGAAAAGAAGAAGAAGACGTTGAAGAAGAGAAGAATAGAAGAAGAGGAACGGGTCAGATGAAGATAACTGCAATAAAACCAATAAGAAAGAGCGTTCCGCATAACTAATGCTTATGGATTAACTGTTATGAGTTGTTTGATGATGAAAATAACGTTATTCTAGGAAAATTCAACGTTAAGAATTTAAAAAAGTATCATAAGAAAATAGGCTAAAATAATTCAATATTCGAGTTCAAGTGACATATCAAAGGTCTTGAATTAGAATGATTAAAAACAATTTGCAACTGTTTTTAACTTGAGATGACGGAGGAATGCCCCCGGAAATTGAATTATTTTGGGACAAAATGAGAGTATTTTCCGTCCCCATGATCAAATTTAACCAGCAAACATAATTTCTGGAAGTGTGTCACAGGAGGGTTGTGTTACAAGCTCGAGGCTGTGGGAGAGCCCGATCACGTGATATATTTCACAATAGACGCTTCTAGAAGGCTAAAATTGGCATAGCAACAGCGAGTTTGGAAATTAATATTATAAATATTGTTATAAATTATGCTATTGGATCCCAGCCCAGAGCCAATGAGAAGAGGTGTTATTTAAGACGGGATCAACTTCAATTATATAATTTGATGAAATTATGCATTTAGGCCCTTAGAAGAAGATTTTCTTATTTGATAATGAAGGGAATAATAAAGAAAATATGTCTGATACTTTAAAAACCGCAGATCAGTTAATCTACGCAGTAATAAGCATTAGTAATCCACGCGCTAAAATTATGGTGGGAGATTGATATGGCCGCCAAAATTTCGACTTGGAGGGGGAGATCCGAGGATCGAGGTTCTTATTCCAGCAATCTTTGAAGAGTGAGGAAGTGTTTTTACTGGGATAAACGAGATCCCAAGGCTTGTCCGAGTGCGACGTCTGTCGACTTGTGGAGACGCGAGGATAGCTAGGTGGAACGTAGGAGATTGCCGCACTTCCATTTTATGTGAAGTTGTGAGGAATATTGAAATAATTATATCTCCAATATAATTGAGATCTGAATTTAACTAAGCGAATATATACTGTATAAAGAACAGGTCGAAGACTACATTCTGCAAAAAGTCGAGCGTTCTAAAACTTACCGTTTCGACAATATAAGCCTGTTAATTCCGATTTTCAAATGTGTTGGAAATAAAGCTGAATATAATTTTAGATTGCAACGTGAAGTTGGCGAACGCAGTTCAAGTGAACAGTAGCGAAGAACTTGTAACGTTGGCGCAACACATAAACAGTATCAGAATGACTATCATTATTCTTCAAGTGTCTTCATTCAACATAATTAGCATTGTTGATGTGATGAACTAAATAGTCATGCGCCAGAGACATATTCGATAACAGGAGTTATGATACAACGATGGAACTTCGTTAGACAACGTATTCTTGAATACAGACGTAGTGTACGGTCCATCTTGTACATTTTTCGTCAGTCTACGAACATTAATTGGCAATGGAAATATTTAATTCACCATTTATATGAATATTTCTATAAATTATATTCCAATGATGAGGCTGATACATATTTACGACGGAGAATGAAGACTCTCCAGAAGAGATTTGTCAAGATGCTAGGGGTAGCCCAGCAACACAGAAGAATTTGCCAGAAGGATGTCGTTCGAGTCCAGGCGAATGTTGGTGCATTCCAGAGAGGAACGTTTCCTATCTCTGAGGTCGCAGATCCGAGGTTCGAATGCAGATCCATCTCAGTATCTTGAACTGAGGAAACATTTAAAGTATTGTGGGAATACTAACATAGGTCTTCAAGTTTTTGTCCAAATATGGTAGCAGTGTCTCTTATTTATAGAATAGAGCTTGTTTAGTGACATGCTGAGCCAACGATCTTATTCCATATTTCCATATTTCCATATTTCCATATTTTCACATTTCATGCATTTCAGTGTTATCATGTATTTTACACTTCAGATGTGTGCTAGATTTTTATGCTTCAAGATTATTTAGGAGATGATTGCCTTTCATCTATTTTTCAATTTTATTCTACGGATCAGTTGTGGAACTGACATTAAAGATTTTGTTTGAGGAATCATATTGCCTAATAGAAGACTAGTCGTTTCAGCTCTCGAATTTTGATAATTTGAATTAAACCAAGTATTCTGACATTGTGTCATAGCTTCCAATTAAATTCTTATTAAATTTAATTTGGGCACTTTAATGTAACGACATCTAACTACAAGAACAGAAGAAACATCGAATGATATTGTTATATCATTATTGTACATAAAGTGTCGACGATCTAAGAAATACTAGTCGTTTGATAAGACCGAAGTCTTAATCCCTATAAACATTCTTTGTGTAGAGTGGAAAAACATTACGACCTTGACAAACCTTTTTATTATTTGTAAAGCTGAGAGCTTTGTTCATTTAATATGTTAGAGGAAATACCTTTTGATAGAAGATTGTTCAAATCTTTGGCTAGGAATTCAAAGCTAGTTTATCCTGGTCAAGATTGAAGTCTATTTGACAATATAAATAACATGTGTGTTATTTTATACTATTTGTGTAATATCACGTCATTATGTGGACCTGATATTACAACGATAAACAATTTAAAGCTTGATCAGTGAGGTGAGACAGGAGTATTATTTTTATTACATGTATTTGCGACAGATGAGTTAACAGTTAATTATCTTGTTGTGGAGTAAACTTTAGGAGGTCAATCACGACAGTCTAATATCGTTCATTACAATTGGAAGTTTCGTTTGAAGAACTTAAGCATGTATAATTGTAGTTCAGTAGTCATGTGGAATGATACTGAGGGTCATGCCATTATTTGAGAGAAGTTCCTACAGAAGATATGTTAATAACATTTAATCCGTTTTTGGTTATTGTTTAACATAGTGGATGGTAATCGTTTATGCCATATATACTGTTATATGAGGATTTGTAGAGCTATGAAAAACGCTCGTGCGAAGGGAGTTCCGCATTTTAAAGGGAAGTCAAAGTAGTGTTGTTCTTTGATAAGAAGGCATGGATCATGACAATAGCCGTTGTATACAAATAGTCCAGTTCATGTGAGGTCCCGTGGCTCATAATCACAAGATTCACGGTCACGTAAAACTGCAATCTTCCTTTTTTTCATGTGAGGTAACGATTTAGCTGTGTTGACAGGAGGATTTTAGCGGAAATGCAACTAGAGAATGATTGTCTATTCATGTCTATAATACAACTATTATATTTTATTAAGCCCGAAGTTATGTAATTACGTACAGTTAACATTAATTAGTCGAATGTATTAGACCGACAATATAATGAAACCTATATAAGACGATGTGTAAGCAGTATATCGAAACTACGGAATGTTAGAAAATGGTTATATGGAAAACCAGTGTTGAGAATTGTATTGTAACCGAGAAGCCAGAATCTCGAAAGTAACGTGTTAGCAAAACTAAATAATGGATATTATTATGAACATATTACATGTAAATAATTTTTTGGAAAAGATTAATTAGTTAAATAGTTTAGTAGGGTTTATTAATCAATTGTTTTGGAATAGTGTGTGTTTTATGAGTAGATGTTGTTGTATGAATGATTGCACACTGTTAAGAGTAGCCTAATTGTTGAACCGGATTGGTCTAGAACAATTTCGGGGTGCGAATGAAAGAGTGTATAAAATTTTCATTATGATTGATTAAGAAACATAGAAGTTATTTGCATTTTTATAAGGTCTGTATGTTAATTTTACGTGTATTATAAATGCACTCAAAAGCAGTCTCAATGTGGGCTGGCTAGAATGATTCACCATTAGAGTTGGAGAGCGGTGTGTCATAATATGAGCAAGTGAAGACTCACCGCCTTGTATAAATTGTATTTAGTTCCGAGTGCAGCGTGGTGCTAGTGTTTCATTGATGAAACAGGCCTGAGCACGTACGTTCTCCAAACGCGGGCTAGTGAATGAAATCCGGTGTCAGGAACGCCACGAATATAAGAGCCTTCATTAAATGGTTTTCCTTTTACGCAGTGTAGGCCTAAAACAAGCCAAGGATTTTATGCTCATATTTTTTTTACACAGCATTGTAGTAAGATGTGGAGTAGAAAGGAAGTGTGAATGATGGCGTGTTTTTATTTTAATTTGATTGTTAAATTAGTTTAATGTTATTTTGTTTATACTAGGTTAGTTTACACCATTGTTAATAAAAAATGTTCAGTTCGTTATTTGTTGTTGTTGGCGTGTGATTCATTTTAAATATAATAACTAGAGTATTGTGGATGTATTGTAGGCGAAGCTGAATTCCCAGTCCCCGAGAAGGTAAGTATAGGTAGGTGTGCCCCGTGTAGTTGGTTGTTGATCCACAATATTCTTGTAACTGCTGTATGTAAATCCCTAAAGGCCATGTTGGGAGCGATTTCTAATGTAGTAATTTGCCGGTGCTGTTAGAAATAGGCGATCTAGCTGGGGCAATGGATATTCCAACAGGCTACTTTCGGATTTTCGGGTACAGTACTGCCCCCGTAAAATGAATTATAAGGTATGAAAATGGAAATAATATTTTTTTTTCGAAGCCCATGATACAATTTAACCAAGGAATATGATGGCTGGAACTTGACAGAAACCAGTCGTGAGGCGACGTTGAGCAGGAGGGAAATTCCGTCACGGGATTTTATTGCGCAATGGAAGTTTCCAGAAGCTTAGAATCGACCTAACAACAGCGAATATTCCCAGGAATTGTTTGAAAATTGTTATAAATTATCCGATTGGATATGAGCTTACAGCCAATAGGAAGATGTTTTAGAGAAGACGGGAGTTCCAGCAACTAAATTTTTATGGATATTTAATTCATTTAAGCCCCTAGAGAGTGAATTTATACAGTGGAAAAGAGAAGAATATGATAATAAAATATTTGAAATATTTTATAAGTCAATAGCAGGTCGCTATTGGAAGGAATAAGCGATTTGCTAGAGCCCGCGCGAATTTGAGAGAGAACTCAAAAAGGCGGTCAGAATCGGTAGACTTGGAGGAGAGATGCCAAGCATCGAGGCTCTTGATTATCTGAATGTCCGAGAGGTCAGACGTGTGTTACAGGAAGAGAGAGGAGTTCCGAGTGTTTCACCGAGCTTGTAGAAGGTGACTCGTGGAGACAAGGCATAGCGATGGTAGAGTTAGGAGATTACCGCACCTTGAATCTAAGTGAAGTTGCGATGAACTTATATGCCGCAATCACTTCGGCCTGATCCACTTCAGAGACATTAATTCAACTACAGATTGTAGCTTGTTATCAGATAGTGTGTATTACGAACTTTCAGAAGTTTGAGAGAAATATTTCAGCAATTATATCAGTTTTGTGAAGCGCGAGAAAAGTGTTTATCTCCAGTGCGATAAGACACTCTTGTTCGAGCGACGACAGCGCATGCACCAGCCACAAGTGAGTAAGTGTGTATGTTAGCATTGCTTGTGTGGAACTGTATTACCACACATAGGATGGAGATGTATTCCATAGTGAAGAACAATATTCAGTCTACTATTATGAAGATTATTATGGACTAAATTAATATGTGCGCCAGGAGTATAGGCAGATAGAAGCAGTATAGTCAACGATGGAGTTTCGTTAGAGGGGACTGTTCATGAATGTCTTTTTAATGAGCGATCATGAGGTTTGATGTACAACACTATCTTAGTGCATTCTTGTCAAACATGAGCTCAACATTAACATCTACATGAATGTTCGTTATGCGAGTGAGGTCAATGACTTTCTCTTCGAATGCCTTTCGAAGTGGAAAGCAGAACTTTCGACGCTACTCGCTGTTATGATGATACTGTGCTGTGACGGAGAAAGAAGAAACATCAAGATTATCAAGAGGTCCAGGGTTATCCCGGTCACAAGGAAGATGATGATTGGAGGCCCGCAGTTCGATCCCGGTCGGAGCTTCCTGTTTTCCAGTAGGGGAATTCGTTCCTTTCCTGAGGTCACGAGTTCTTGGAGACGAGCTAGGATCCAGCCCAGATCTTTGGGAGATGTGACATCCGAGTATTTTATAATACTCTGTCTTGATCTTCTAGACTTCGAGACCAGGTAGCAGTGTTCACTAACCTTGTAGTTAGAGCTTGTAGTGACATTTTCTGAGCAGATTCCTTATCCATATTTCGACACAATATTTATGTACTCCATGTATAGCATTTTTATTCTTCGAAATTTATTGTGGTGATCGTCTTGCGACGCTTGTAGTTTCGTTTGTTAGGAATCCAGTTTCTGAACTGAAATTAATTTACTTGTTCGATGAACAAGCTTTTGTCATTTCCTTTAAGGAACAGTAATTTATTTTCGACGTTTATGAATTAATTCTGAATGCAGGTGATAGACATTTTCGTCTATGTTACCCATTAAATTCATTTTTATTAGTTTAATTTGGGCATTTTATCCGTCGAGAAGAAACGACAAGAAAAGAACATCTTGGTAGTGATATATTGTGAAATATCATGACATCTTGTGGAAGAGAAACATTTAACGTGGAAACGATTATTAACATCAGAACTCATAGACATTCGTTCTGAATGGAGAGAATACGAATATGACTAATTGTATGTTTTATTGAAGAAAGCTATGAACTTTCAGTCATTTAAAATTTATTTGAAGCTAGAATCTTCTTGGAAGATTTATTGTCATCCGACGTTAGGGTAGTTATAATTTGATATCCTCGTCGTGATCGATTCTTGTTGGACACACACATATATAATGTTGTGATTAAATATTTACGAGGAGTAATATCATGTCACGTTGTAGACATAATATTCCTTCTTCGATAAAGTCGAACACAGACGTGTGAAGTTGAGATGCAGTATTTTTATGAAATGTATGCACGACAGTTTATATTTATCAGAGTAACGTTTCAAGAGTAATAAGGGAGGAGGTTAGTATCGTAAAGTCCAATGGTCGTTATGATGTATAAATTAATGGTTTAACAATTGTTGTTATTGTTCATTAGACCAGCGATCGTTGTGACAACGCTGAGGAATTATGCCCTTTTTAAGGAATGCCAGTTTGAAAGAATTGAAGGTGATAACCCTTCGATAGTGGTTTTATGTGTATAGAATTCCGTATGTAGTTGGCATACAAGGGTTTGTGAAGGTGTTTTCCGCATTTTATAATACAGTCATTGCGTGGGCATGACTAGGTTTGGCAAGGCATAAGTTGTGAGTAGAGAGTACTCCTTATTTTGTATACACGACTTTGGATTAGAGAGGACATGAAGGGTCACGGTTGAAATTGAAACGGGAAATAGATAATGACAGCTGTTATGTTAAACTCTCATCAATATTATTAAACCCGAGTGTGTAAAAGCATATGTTTCACCTTAAGTGGTCGAATGTATTTAAACTATTTTGACACCAGAACAGGAAGGAGAGACTGGTGGTGGTTATTTCTGAAGGTGTAGAAGATTTTAAGGATCTCAATTCACTGTATTTGACATAATTGTTAGATCAGAGCTCAGGCTCAAGTGTATAGACGCTTCTATTTTTAAAAGACTATATCTGATGCTATAAGCGTCATTTTAAATTCGTTCAATGTTAACTTTCATTATTTACCAATCGAGTGTAATAAGTTAGGTATAGGAAGTTTATAAATTGTTTTAACGTAGAGGTTAGAGTATGAATGAGTATGTGGTTTGTTTCTTGTTCAGTGTGAATGAAATGAACTCCAATGGGACGTCACAATGCGAGAGTATGAATGGAAGTGTGTATAGAAGTTTTATGTCATTGGCGTGTAGGATTTGCGTGCAGTTCACGTATTTGTCTGACGTGAATCTGTTTAATTTTAACACAGCTTGTATTGTTATGGAGAGTGCATTTGTGAGTCAGGCCGGAACAACGAGTGCTGATTAAAACTCGTTTCTAGCCAAGGCCACGGCTAGGCCGCACAAATGGAGAGAGTTGTTGCGAACCGCACGGCTTGCAACTTTTGAATCCAGCTAGTGCTGGGAATGTAACGGTGAATGTTATGTCATCAGACGCGTGGTGAGGGTCGAGCGCTCTTAGCGCCCAGATGTTCATTGAAACGCGCCAAAGGAATGTAAATACACAGGGGTGTGTAATGGTTGTACACCTTGAAGTATTGACACAAGTTACCCCAAATTTTATTATAGCGTACATAGAACGCAGTTCTATCAGTGGCGTGAGTGTAAAGATAAGAGAATGGGAGTGTTGTTTTATTTTATTGTATGAATGTTTAGCCATAGTTTCTTCTTTTGTTATTAAATCGTTTAGTTTTATCTGAAGCCGCGTCGTCATGATTTATTTTAGATATAAGGAGATACAACTGTGAAACCCATTATAGGTCCAGAGGCTGACCACGAGATCCCCGAGAATAAAGGTAGGTGTTCTACGATCTAAGTGCATTTTTTATGTAATTCACAGTTGTGTCGTAATTTCCGCCACGTATATTCGCGAGGGTCTAGTTGGAAGTAAATCCTTGACAAGTATTTGCGCCGGAGCAGTCAGGGTCTACGAATCCAGCTGTTGCTTCGGATATCCAACAGACCGCCTCTAGAATATACGGGGACAGTACCATTCAGGCATTTGCCTGAAGACGAAGTGGGAAACCACGGAAAACCACTTCGAGGATGGCTGATGTGGGAATCGAACCCCGTCTACTCATTTGGACCACCCGAGGCTGAGTAGACCCCGTTCCAGTCCTCATACCAGTTTTCAAAGTTCGTGGCAGAGCCAGGAATCGAACCCAGGACCTCCGGGGCGGCAGCTAACCATGCTGACCGCTACGCTACGGAGGCGACTGTTGCTTTCGTAATGTCGTAAAATATTTTTTTTTCTGTCAGTCACCATGTTAATGTGCCCAATTCAATTGGGCAGGGAGTAAGTACATCTACTCACACCTGCGGGTATGGATTAATTATACGCTCCTGGATAGGGGTGGGCGTTGGCAGCGTAACCAATATTTCCCCAGTTTCTATTATATATATTCACGACCTGTAAACATAGTCCTGAGTTTAGGGTGGATTCACATTGCAACGTTGTTAATAACGCTCTCGTAAATACTCGTTAACGACTGCATGTGTGGCGAAACGTTGCAAGGCAGACCGCCAGAGATGAGTTTATAACCACCTCATGGCAGGGCTGTCATGCGAAACGAAATACCCGGCTGTGGGGGTGAAAATAATTTAATTTTGCCGTGAGCCCGATATTCTTGAGCGAAATGATAATGATTGTCGGCGCGAAATTAAATCAAAGCGAAACTTAATTTGAAGCGAAATAACGTAGCGAAATCAACGCGAAACTTAATAGAATCGCAAAATTTCATTGCGCAATTGAATAAAATTTCGATCCCGGTGCGAAATAAAATTCGTTACAGACTTTTAATTTCGCTCCCTGAGGGAAATAAATTTTGTTACATACTTATAATTTCGCTCCCGGCGGGAAATTTATTTCGTTCAAGACTTTAAATTTCGCTCCCGGAACGAAATAAATTTCGATACAGACTTTTGATTTCGCTTCCGGAGCGAAATAAAATTCGTTACAGACTTTTAATTTCGCTCCCGGTGCGAAATAAAATTCGTTACAGAATTTAAATCAATACGAAACTTAATTCGAAGCGAAATAACGTAGTGAAATCAACGCGAAAATTAATAGAATTGCAAAATTACATTGCGCGAAATAAAATGTCCAAACGGTATTTAGTTTCCCCCTCCACTCCCGACGAGAATTCAAAAAGCATGAAACATATCATTTCATTGTTGATAATAAAATATATTTGTTTCAAGAACTAAATTATGTTCGTCCCGACGTTGGCAAAAGTACTAACGTAGACAACCTGCACAACTTGCTGGGCCGCAACAGCAACGGGAGTCATTCATTGGTCACCACTCCGGTGTAGGAGAAAGTCAGTGCTGTGGCATCAACATCACCAACGTCGTCGACTGTTAATCAGTCTCGGGGCCGTCTGTCCCTGAGGAACTATAGCAGTACTTAGTGTACGATTGGGTAACACGTACCTCTACTTGTTCTATAGCGAACAAAAAGACGAATGTGCTGTGCGGACAGACATTCAAGATAAGTGAAGAACTTCCATTACAATACAAACTGTCAGTTGTAACTGTTCAGTCAGTCAACATTAACTTTCCCTATAACTGGGCGGGATACAATGAATATAATATGTAAATAACACCGATGGAAAACATTACATGTATTAGTTTATGATCACTATTATAATGGGGCAATGATCATAAACTAATACTCTACATGTAATTTCTTCCAGGAGTATTACATATTATATACATTGTATCCTGCCCAGTTGTTGGGCAAATTAGTGTTGACCGCCTGAAGAAATACAAATAACAGTAAATCCACTGTGATAGTACCAGTGGCGTATATAGAGTTCTGATTCGGAGGGGGGTTGCTCGAACAACGGGGGTGGGAGTTCATTCCTCTCATTTCTACATTCTTTTTTCTTTCACTTCCGGAAATTTCGGGGGGAAGGCTGACCCCCAACACCCCTCCCCTACGTACGCCACTGGATAGAACTATTGCCGGTGAAATGCGTGACTCTCGGAAATGTTCGCTGCTCCCTCGAAGTATCGGAGACATTCCTTACTACTTCCTTCTTACCCTCAGCGCATTTATACTGACCATCGCACGAAATCAAACTCCTGTGCCACGTATTTCGACTTACCCTCGGCGCATTTATCCTGACCATAGCACAAAATCAAACTCCTGTGCCACGTATTTCGTTTCGCACTGCATTTAGTTTCCGCTTTTCACTACGTTATTGTGCTTTGAATTAAGTTTTGCTTCGATTTTAATTTTAACTAGTGGACCCATGCAAGCACCCTCACGTGTAAAAACCACCCGTCCAGCTTGAGTTTATGTGGGCTTGACGCGACACAGCCCTGGCAGGGGCTATCGCCTTGTTTATTTGTTTAAACGTACTTAATAATCATAATATATAACATATATATGTATTGAACCCTTGCAAAGAAGCATATGAGACTCAGTTTCGGGGGGTGTAACAGTCCATTTCGTTAAGTTGTTGTTAAGCGCTTCTTATAACATGCAGGGTAACATATAACAAAATAGCATGCAGGAAAAAGTGAATACCAGGGTTAAAACATATGAATTTAATAACAGATCAACTATTTACAATAAAACAAAACAAACAAGGTCTCCCAAATGACTCCCACTTGAATTAATAAAATGCCAAATTAGGCCTAATCTCAGGAGAGATTGTAAACAGCTGGACCAAATGTCCCAAATTACTACAATGACAATGTGCGTTTGCGGCTGTTCTACATGCGTTACGATGTGAACGAATTAATGCGAGATTCGTCACCACCCAGTAAACCTTCAGAGGACGAATCTGCATTGTCTAGAGCTAGACAGACACGGGGAACCAACTAAACACTAATTAAATTAATCCGACACTTCCTACACTAAATAAAACAACAAATAATTTCCGCATGAAATTGGAATCAAAGAACTGCCGTAGCAAACAACATTAACGCCTAAAATTAGGACTTTTCAAATCAACACAAGTAAATTAACACGTGACCAAACAAGAAAAATACACATATGGCCGCTTGCCATTTTTACAAGAAAATACACAAGTACACCCAATGGTGTCACAACAGACAAATCTAACATGAAACGAGTCATAGAAATCACTAGGCTCAAAGCCAACATTTACATCATTAAAACAATATTTCATCTCATACGATATGCGGTAATTCGTAACGGACATGGCGAACTCCCAATTAATTATGGTCCAATGACCATCAAAGGAACAGGTTTGCTACTGTTAGCTTACAGGGTCAGTCGGTCAGCTGGACTGCCTAAAAGATGAATCACCAGACATAGACGGGCGCTAAGTGGAATCTGCACATCTGTCAACCCACGTGTCAATAACCTCGACCTGCCGTGGCACGGGTTCGAGTCTAGAAGAAGCGTGCTCCCAAAACCACATAATATACGTGTGTGTGTCAGAATAAAATATCTCAGCATTCCCCAAGGACATCCAAGAATCAGCACTGGACAAGGTACAGGAGCCTCAGAGAGTGCTCTGCCTTTCCATAAAATACAACAACAAAATTTGAGGGCGGTAGCACATCCTACCCCTCATCACGAAGAATCAATACACACACCTCACACAAGAACACACACAAAATCACACTTATGGGTTTGACAGAAACCTGAAATAAAAGATACAAAATATTTTCCACCAACTTGCGCTCCCAATCTAGTCCGTGACTAAAGAACCTGAAAAGGACTAAAAAAAACTCCAAAAAATAGAACTAAGGTGTTCTACAGTGACATCTTAATTTGTTGCGCTCGGCAACCCTAGTATGAATAAAAACCTGTTCGTAACAACATCTTACAACATTTACCCCCTTATCCTACAAAAAAATGAACTTGAATAAAGCACCACTTGTCGACCGTGACGAGTTTCGCATTCGCATGGATAAAATTAAATACACTCGCCGTGTACACTAAATATGACTCATAAAAAATATACAATCAAACAACTTTGGCCACGTGCCAACGTACATTTAAATATAATAGTGTCGGCACACAAAAAAAATCTAAATACAACAAAAGACAATGAATGAAATATTTACAACGTTCCCGCGTCTAATCTAACTACATATTGAGTAAATCAATAGTTTGTACATCACCGTTGCAGCTTGTAGAACTTAACCTCCATCCCAGAGCATTTCCCTACGGGAAATCTAGTCGTCCATCGTCGACGTATTGGTAGAGGCGATGCACTTCATTCCATCACACGACCTTTCAGCAGACATCTTGGCGTAGCTTCTTGGAAAGAAATGTTCAAAGTTATTAGTTTGCCTAGCTAGAATCGCTATGAGCTACTGACTTTCACTCACAATAATGTCCTAGGCGATTACTTAACGTAGAACTGGCCCTATCTCAGCATTTGCTTATCACACGCACAAATACGTCACACAAAAATATAACACAAAAATTTACATAAATTACACTCTTCAATCTCAACGCAACTGGCTTCAAACAAGTCTCAAATATATCTATCACGCAGCGCTTATCTCGACTAGAGATCTCCCTCCGCTAAACGTGAACTCTGCTCCCTTGAGCACAAAATGAAATGTTTGTCAAACAGACGTGAAGTACGCTCACTAGAGCTTGATAAATTGTGACGCAAACTAGCGTGAACGTTGCTCACCAGAGCTCAATAAAGTTGTGTCTCAAACAGCTCATCACCGATCAATTTATTAGAAACTGACAGAATGGGGTAGGGTGGGGGAAATTTGTGAAAATAATCTGTAGTTTTCACCTCACAAACTTTGGACTAGTATCAATCTTCTTCTTTTCATCCAAACGTCTTAATGGACTTATGCGGAAATAATTCGTATCGGCGGTTCTTTAGATACGCGTTTTCGCGCCTTTTTCTAGGGTACGCAATCCACCGCGTGGCTTTGGCTTCCTCTCTCCTGATTTGCTGATTCAATCGTGGATCGGTTAGAACTTCACTTCTGACACTCCCATAATGACGCCGATTTAAGTGCGCGTTGGTACAGAATTTGTCCTTGAACTCGGCTTAACCGGTCATCTTCAGGAATAACTACCAAGCTGCTTCTGTTGTAATCGTTGCGACACACTACCTGACTCCCCTTTGTCAATCTCCAACGTGTTCTGCCTGGGCATCAGTAATAATAATAATAAAAATCATGAAGACTTATTGATCGACAAATCAATAAGGGTTCAGTATATACAGGGTGTATTTGATACGATGGAAGTCCCTTACACTGGTCATAGAAGATGGTATTCTAAGCAAATATCTTCATGAAATTCAGTCGGATCTTAATTATTGTAGGTGGAATTAAATCACAAAAATCGTCGGTCAATGTCTTGGAAACGGGCTTACACTTCGTTCCCCTCAGCAGCACAGCTGACTTCTCCCCGTCGCCCTCCCCAACAACGCTAAGGAATGTTGACAAGAGTCTGAAGTTGAGTGACCTCGTCTTGTCTGCCAATGGCATTGAAATACACAAACCGAGCCTATGAACAGCTGTTTCACACCTTCATGGGGAGTGGCTACATGACTGGAGACGGTGGATCTGTTTAGGATTTTGCCATCTTCATGGCCTATGAATAGAAAAGGGAAATCCTAAAGATTTGGTAAATTAATTTAAGAAACTGTTGGTCTATTTTTGTGTGAAGACAGTGCAACAACTGTAACAAAAATATTAATAATACTATTATCATTATACTAGGCTACTACTACTGTACTGATAATAGTAATAATAGAATTTTAGACCCACTAACTTCTTTAATACCCCTCAATTATTCCTGTAGGAATGAGGTGAGCTACAATGGTCTTCGTGAGTCTAATTAATGTCTTCTTGTAAGGTGATGGTCTTTGGTGGAGTCGTTTTAACGATCGTACTTCGATTCACAGTCATCTAGTTAGGTTTTGTTTGAGTAGGTTTTTCTTTTAGTTTAACGACTATGGTAATCTTTCATGTTTCAATGCACATCGCAGCGTACGTCTCCAATGCATTACCTAATCGTGAGTTAGTCACCTGATTAAATGTGTGTGTTTTTATCACACGGTGCAATCAATGTAATTTTTATGTTCACTTTGAACGAACCAATTGTATGAGTAATTTAAATGAGGCTGTAATTAAGTAAGTTTAATCAGCTGTTGCTGAAGTCAGTATTTTGGACCCCTATTTTGTGATATGTAAAGCACGCCACTGAGCAGGCGTATTCTCCAATGGGAGTGGTTATTTCATTACCTATTTTTGGGTATACATTTTTATTTGAGAGTGGAAAGTTTACCACTAGATTCGAGAGGAATCAATTAGCGGAGTGAAGGAGTGTTGTATCTTTCTGTTTGTACTCCAAGTCTTGTTCCCACTAGTAACGTATCATTTACAATTAACGCCACTGTTTTATATGGTGTGAATGTTTATTTCATGCATTGGAAGTGCCTAGAATGCACATGTTTGATTTTTAACATACGTGCTGGGAGTGGTTTCCCATAGTTTTTGAGGTTGCCGGCCTTGTTTCAAAGCTCATGCGCTTGACAGACCGAGGTTAAGGAAGTGATCCAGCGGGACACTCTGTTACTTTAGAATGGTTTTTGAGCTTTTGATAGCTCGGAGTATGCTTGTTCGCGTGTACTTGGGTGTGCACCAGTGGTTTTATCCACCAGTTAGGAAGCCGTGCAGATGGTCAATCCGTATAATTAACAAATATTAAAACAAAGGCAACTAATAATCACTCATTAAATAAAATTACGTAATGAATTACACGAAAGCAATAATTATCGTTAATCACTAAACGCCTGTTTAACTTTGATCATGGTTTATAACTCGCTGACATTGCACTGAGCTGTCGTTTTATTTCTTAGTTAGTTTAAGCTTTAGACAGCTGACACATGCGACTGACAGGGATTTGGTCTACCCCAGAGTTTTCAACTCGTGGGTCGTGAACCATGTAACTTTTGTTCTACTGTTAACGAACAGTACTATGATTTCCTAGCTTACACATGATAGATGACCGATGGAAACAAACAGTAACCATCATGTGGTAGGAAGGATGAATAAGAATACTCTTGTGTGTGATACTTATTTATTAATTGTTGTGTAAACTCATATTTCCATCTTTCTTCTATGACTTGTAGATATTTTGTTGTTCAGTTGATTGTAAACTTGATTTGTGTTGTAAAGGATGATTGTAAATCACTTTAGATTTTTGTTTAGTTGTGTTTACTACGGATGCTTCTCACCGTAGATTAGTTTAACATAGGATGAGCTTATATTAATTAAAAATTAAATTTAAATACCGGATGGTCACAGCTTACTTTGTTGTTTTTCCTGTCATGTTTGACATTTTGCCATCATGACGTTTCACTTGGAAACGTCATGCCTTGTTAATTATAATTACAATTTAAAATCATTTGTACCACTTTGCTATTTTTTCTGATTGTATTTAGGACCAATCGAGGGGTGATTTTTACATAGAAGGTATAGTTTCTTTTTGTTTCTTTACCTGTGTTTATTTAACGGATTAGCCGACTCATACCCCCGATTGTAGGATAGGGGCTTATGAATTTAATAAATCATTTTGTGAAATTTACTTGAGCCTGGATTTTAATAATTTTTAAGGGGGGTGCATTTCCTTGAGGGGTCTATGACTATGCTATGATGGGAACTTGATCCCTATGATGACGAGGAGTCTTGTGCCGGAATAGCCCACAAGGAGTGTACTCCAATCCTCTTAGGCCACATGTGTTCAAGGATGTGGTTATCTGGAAAACTTCACACGATCTGTGGCGGACCAGATCACCACCTCTAACGGGCACAATATACAGGGTGTAATTGATATGATGGAAGTCCGTTACACTGGTGATAGAAGAGACTACTCTAAGCTTCCTAGGTAAAAAATTGTCACCTATCTTGAAATTGATAATTAATCATTAAAAAGTCAATGTTTTTAGTTTTTTTCAGAAACGAATCAGGCAGTAAGTGGTGCGGCTGGCTGGGGAAAAGAGGCGGAGCCAGGTGTGACAACGCGCGAAGGGGAAGTTGTTACGTAATCGGAGCATTGACCTTACCGGTTGACTTGAGGGGTGGTAGGCTATCAGCTGTTATGAGGATAAGCGCTACCGTCTCGTAAGAAAATGTGCATTGCCGTTGTTCTTCTTGTTGTTGTTGTTTTTGTTGACAACGCACGCAATGGCTTGGGACGTTAGGACCGGTAGTATTGTGTAGCCTACTTTGTAAGTGTGGAATTCATTGATTGATGTTCATGTATAAAATAATTTCGATACTCAGCCCTGGTGTATCATTGGCCTCCGTGTCGGACCTTCTGTTGACTAGTTTCTGAAAATACTAAAAACATTCACTTAATGAAATAGAGTGACAAAATTCCGACATCCCGTAGTCTGTTCAGAACTAGGCATTTAAGACGGAAGCAAAATACTTGATGTTTTGTTTGAGAGGCTTGGCAATTTTGTTCATTTAGCCCCATGTAGCTGGGTGTGGGTAGAATTTGTGTGATAATCTGTGTTTTTGTGGTTTCTGTAGTAATGTGGGTATTTGTAATTCAGGTGAGGATTCGGAAGAAGGCGCCGGCCCTGTGGTGTTGGGACAGTGCAACTGCCTCTCACTCGGAGGCCCTGGGTTCGATTCCCGGCTCCATCAGGGATATTGGAAACTAACGTGAGGGCTGGAACGCGGTGCACTAAGCCTCGTGGGGGCAATTGAGTAGCTGTCTGACAGAAAGGCAGTGCCCCAGTCAGGAAAATCAAGATTAATCGCCGAGGGGACACGATGCACTGACCAAGCGTCACCCTAAAATCTGCAGGCCAAATGGCTGGACAACGGTCGTTTGGTAGGCCTAGGCCCTTCATGGGCTGCACTGCCAGCGGTTATGCTTATTGAGAAGAAGGCGCCCGTGGCCTTAAGATAGGAACAATCCCGGCATTTGCCTGGGGTAGAAGTGGGAACCGTAAGAAAACTACTTCCAAGATTTAATACTAGTACGGTACCACATGTACATAATTGGGAATTGTCCCATCCCATCTCCAGCCCTGGGGTGGCCATAAACCGGAGAGGGGGGGGGGGGGTGTTGATTTATTAGTTAATCAACAACATACATATGAAAATACACGAAAATGAAAATAAAATACAAATACATTGTTATAATACAGTGTTATAATAATAATATTCTAATAATAATAATAATAATAATAATAATAAGAGTCAGCATGTGTAGTTCTGGAGGTAGAGGGCAAACCTTCCCGAGGGTGCGATCTACGTTCAGTCATGTAGTAAATGAATGGGATCTAATACGATCATATCCATGGATTTCATGGCACATAAAATAAATCCTACGTACATTAAAGTCTGGCAACTCGACATACCAAAAATAAACATAAAAGAAGTTAGTGTGTCTAAAAGCCTATTATTACTATTATTAGTATTATTAATATTTTTATTACAGTTGTTGCACTATTTTCACACAAAGATAGACCAACAGTTCCTTAAATTAATTTACCAAATCTTGAGGATTTCTATTTTCTATGCATAGTCCATGAGGCTGGCAAAATCCTAGACAGATCCACCATCACTACTGTAGTCATGTAGCCACTCCCCATGAAGGTGTGAATCAGCTGTTCATAGGCTCGGTTTGTGTATTTCAATGCCATTGGCAGACAAGGCGAGTAGGCCACTCGACTTCAGACTCTTGTTAACATTCCTCAGCGTAGCAGGGGAGGGCGACGGGGAAAAGTCTGTTGTGCTGCTGAGGGGAACGCAGCTTAAGACCTTTTCCAAGACATTGACCGACGTTTTTTTGTGATTTAATTCCACCTACACTAATTAAGATACGACTAAATTTCATGAAGATATGTGCTTAGAATAGTCTCTTCTATCACCAGTGTAATGGACTTCCATCATATCAATTACACCCTGTATATACAGGGTGTATTTGATATGATGGAAAACCGTTACACTGGTGATAGAAGATGGTATTCAACGCAGATTTCTTCATGAAATTCAGTCGGATCTTAATTAGTGAAGGTGGAATTAAATCACAAAAATCGTCGGTAAATGTCATGGAAACGGGCTTACACTTCGTTCCCCTCAGCAGCACAGCTGCCTTCTCCCCGTCACCCTCCCCTCTAACGATAAGGAATGTTGACAAGTGTCTGAAGTTGAGTGACCTCCTCGTCTTGTCAGCCAATGACATTGAAATACACAAACCGAGCCTATGAACAGCTGTTTCACACCTTCATGGGGAGTGGCTACATGTGTAGTGATGGTGGATCTGTTTAGGATTTACCCATCTTCTGGCCTATGCATAGAAAATGGAAATCCTAAAGATTTGGTAAATTAATTTAAGAAATTGTTGGTCTATCATTGAGTGGAGACAATGCAACAACTGTAACAAAAATATTAATAATACTACTATTAATATACTAGGCTACTACTACTGTACTGATAATAGTAATAATAGAATTTTGGACACACTAACTACTTTAATATGGGGCTACCTGACCATGTTGTCGCAGCCCCTAAAGTATGGTACCAACCTAATTTCCTTTATGTTGTTTTTTTGGTAGGTCTAGTTGCCAGACTTTTATTTTTAGCACTCTACCACCAGAGCTACACATGCTAACTCTCATTATTATTATTATTATTATTATTATTCGACTATTATTATTATTATCATCATCTACATGGGGTGCTAGTATTGAGGCAGCTTACCATCACCGGCCGATATGCAAGTCGGGGCGTGATGGCGCAGCGTCCAGCTGTTGGCCTCTCACCACGGCGGACCGGGTTTGATTCCCGGTCAATGCATGTTAGATTTTCGAAGTAAAATGCCATGTCCTGTGGTTCGGATTCCACCTAAAAAGGAGGTTCAGTATCTCATGATCACGAAATTTACGGTCATGTAAAACAACAAGCCTCCTTACTTCCCACCATCTGCAGCCACAAGATGATTTCCCGTGGCATCCCTCGAGCCCAAAGTTGGAATGTCCCTTCATAAGACCACGGCTGCTTTCTTTCCTACCCCCGGGGTGTAGGCATGTGCATTTAATCGTACACCACGATCGCAGCAAGTCCGGTGATTGGAGGTCCAAACTCAGCACCGACAGTGGCTATCCTGAGTTTGGATTTCCCTGGATTCTTCCACGCGCTTTCAGGGCACTTGTCAGGATACAATAGTATGGTACTTGGAGCATCAACCTCATTCACAACCCTAATAACCACAGCTACACATACTACTACAGTCACCACAGAAACACAGTTTATCAGACAAATCCAACACTCACACAACTACACGTGGCTGATAAACAAATGTCCCAAGCCCCTAAAATGAATTAACAACAACCATCACAACAAGCTTTCAATTCTCTTCCATCATCATTGTTACCAAAAATATTTATTTACGGAACGTCCTAAACAATTGGAACCCTACTTAAAAAGAAATAACATTCAGTAAGGTTATAATCTCATATAATGTGTATAATAATATCAATAACAATAATAGAATTAATAATAATACTAATAATGTTAATAATAATAATAATAATAATAATTATAATTGACACGGGGGATGGCCAGGGTGGATGTTACCTTTTATTCAGAGGTCCGCCTCGCTTCAACAGCAAAATCACCTCCAGATGACATGCCCCAACAGAAGAACACCAAAAGGGGTGGAAGGAAGGTGGAGAAGGGGAACGCACAGGCTCGACTACAGACACCCCCCCAATAACTAACAGAATTGTCGCCGTCAAAAAAAAAAATGCCACAACAGTTGCTTAAAAATTTAAAATAAAATTTATTTATCAGATGGATGCAAGAAAAAAAGAAAAATTTAACCAAATTATTTAAAAAAAACTAGGAAGAAACTCTATGGCCAAGGCACCCTCTGAAGATGCACGTGGCTTAAGGCCAAAATAAGACAATTATCTTGGAAAACTACATAAGGCTTTACATGCTCGCTTGCTGAACCAAAACGAAAACATTAAATTTAAAAAAAATTAAGCCCAAAGGAAGAAAATCAGTGGACAGGCATTATTAAATGAGAAAGGGCTTGATAATTTAGTAGGACGCAATACCGACCCGACATGCAGAGATCAAGGCCATGATGCTAAACAAAATTTTAAATTTAAATTTATAAAATAAAATATGATTAATTAAGACATCCACAACATTCGTGACTGAGATAAAACACAGGAACATTCACCAAAAACACAAGGTTAAACCAACAAGGTTAACAAAAAACATATTAAACTAACACCACAACACGTTTGAGTTTACCGCTCGACGCCAAGAGAATACACCCGAGACCAGAATGCATTCCGGCAAAACAAAAACAAAACAAACATGGCCACAAAAATGAGACCGCATGTCCGATCGAATTACGGCAAACAATTGGCAAAAAAATAAATTTAAATCACCAGAGAGAAATGAAAGGAGGAAAACAATTACATCTAAATACTATTGACATGAGGCTTTTAAGGCTGCTACGGATCTTACATCAGATTAATAATATGCCAATCCCAAGATTTCCAAAAGAAAATAAATAATTATTTAAAACGTAAAATAAACAAGAAACGTGTCTCCAGAAAGGTACGAAGGAAAGGAATAAAATTATATATCTGTTAACATTATTAAAACAGAAAAAAATTAGGCCTACCAGGCGAAACAAAACACAGCATCAAAACATTGACATAAGGCCAATATCGGAGCTCCATAACAAAATATATAAAGTTTTGAATAACATTACGTACCTTAAAAACTTCTCAGTGGAGACACAATAAAAATAAAATAATTAACACATTTTAAATATAAAAGCTATGAACTGCCTGAACATTGCAGCGGAAGTACACCCAAGCTGTTTCGATCATCCACGAGGCTTTCCTTCTTGTAGCCAGTAAATAAACATATCACACGTCATCTTCACGGCAAATTAAGAAATAAATGCCTAGGAGCACAGACATTTCCTTAGTTTCCTTTTAATATATCAGATTTCGTAGAGGCTAGGGGCGAAGCCCCCTGCATACGTAAAGATACTCCTTCACACCAGTGGCCGGCTTGTTTTCTTGACGACAGACAATGAATCTCACAAGATGGCGGAGAATTCAAAGTCAAATACAGCATTGCATTCATGTTAATGTAATTGTCCAATCACAGCATGACACCTCAAGCAACAATGTGATTATTAAGTAATTAATTTGGTGGTATCAAGTATATACAGTCTTTTGTTCCATGACGAAGAATATAATAAATAGCCTTCAAATATGACTCGAATAGGATGAAACCAGAAGACACCACAACACACTCTATCGGTGGAAGATACAAGCTCGGCTAGAAGCGCCGAAGTCCGACAGATACTGACATCTCGTGTTCATAAATCGGAACCAAGCCATGAGGCGGTCGTTTAAAATGGCAAGGAACACACGTATACAGGGAAGATGGGTTTTAAAAACGTTGGGACGGGCATTGCACGTAACAGTCTCCCTCCCTTAAGCGTGAACACCGTTCACGAATATGCCTAGGCATAGGCATTACTCCTTAACTAGTCGATTCACCAAGCATGTTTCCAGAAGATAATGTTCTCCAGTTAACTCCAATTGATGGACGAAACCGCATCGTTTTGGTTAGGAAGAGTGCAGGGTCAGATTATCAGTGAAGGGATAATTGATCACCTCGCAAACCACTTAGTTAACAGCTTCACTGTGTCCATAAGTCTTCAGAAACGCAGAACACCAGCACCAGCAGTGCTTTCATGGTCCGAGACACGTTAGGTAAATTTTCAAAAAGTCCAATGTTGTTAGCTTTAGACGAAGTAGGTGGAAGCAATGTGCCAGATATCATGCGACGCGTGGGCAGACATTTACAAAACAGAAGTTAATTTTATTTCAAAAAGTTTACAGAAATTACTAATTCTTACTACATTTTATAAAAGAGAAACAAAGTTGAATTTAAATGAAGAAAATCCTGACCATGACCTAGATCCGTGCTCACAAATAGTTAATTAAATAGCAAGATTACCTTTTTACAGACTATTAGTACCTTTCAGTAGTACATGAGTTGAATGACCATACATTTAGAAGGAGCTACGGTAGAGGAATGACCACTCAAATTCCCAAGGAATCAGGTATACCAGATCACCATGAGTTAGGTCACCCACCGAGTCCAACTTACATGCTAGCATCTTTTATGAAAACATCAAAATTAGTTTCAATTTTACAATTTACCATTAAATGGGAATTACCCAACAGTTACAGTTTGTATCCCAGCAGAGTTTTTAAACCCAATTAAATTCAAAATTCCAGAATGAACAGATGCCTAAAGGCTTCAATGAAGGTTAGGGATACTCTACATTATACAAGAATCGGTTTACAAAATTTATGGTAGCATTTCCTCATTAGAAACCTCTCCACCTCGTTTAATGTGCGACAGATGCACTCTGGAAATTTTGTTGGCCTTAGGGTTTCGAATAAGAAGAGTAACGGGAGTCAGGAATGCCTCTACATAACAGGGGCCTTTGAAACGAGGGGTCAACTTGCTAGAAACTAGATTACTGACGCCCTTGGGCTCGAAATTGCGGACGTACACAACATCTCCAATTTCCAAATCAGTTGACTTGCGACAGGCATTGTGTCGCTTGGCAAATTGGTCATGTGATACCTTAATACTCTCTCTAGCCTTGTCTAATTTCGCCCTCATATCCTCGGGCGTAAAACTGTCTGGAAGGAGATCGTGCAGGTTCCACAGATTAGAAAACGGAGAATTAGCCATAAACGAAAACATTAACGAAAAAGGGGTGGCTTTCGTGCTCTCATGCACGGCGGTGTTGAAAGCAAAATTGAGCCAATGCAAATTAGAATCCCACTTGGAATGGTCCTCGTGGTGGAAAGCAATCAGAGCAGAACGGAGATTACGATTGACTCGCTCAGCGAGAGACGGGTTAGGAAAATAGGGAGTGGTGGTTACATGCGAAATAGCATAATCAAATAAGAATTGACGGAACTGATGAGATACAAAGCACTTGGCATTATCTGATACCAGGAACTGACATGGCCCAAAAGATGAAAAGATGGAATTAAGATACTTTATGACGGAACTGGTCGTAGCCTGTCTGGTGGGGAATATCCAACTAAACCGAGTGAAACCGTCAGTGCAAACAAGCGCAAATTGGTTTCCCCGACCAGAGCGAGGGAACGGGCCAACATGGTCGATAAAAAGTCTCTCCATGGGTCTAGATGCCGGTTCAGATGACAACAGGACAACCTTAGTAGAAACCGGAGGCTTGCTAATACTACATGAAGCACAATTTCTAATGAGCCCCCTGATGTCGCCATCCATACTTTGCCAAATGAAGAACTGTCTGATTTTAGCTCGGGTCTTGAATACTCCTAGGTGGCCACCAATAGGAGATTTGTGATAGTAACGAAAGATTTCCGGAATGAGGACCGACGGAAGCACAATTTTAGGTAGACGGTCATGACGAGACCAACAACACAATACACCATCCTTTAGAGAGTAGGGCTTGATCACTTCACCAGAATTGATTCGGTCAATTAGGCTAGATAAGGAGGGATCTTCTTTCTGGAATCTCCTCACATCTTCAAAAAGCACAGGGGAATTGCTGAGAACGACATTGACATAATTTACAGGTGATACAAGGTTTACGGGTTCACATCCTTGAATATCCTCTTCGGCTGTTTCCTCATACATGCGGCTTAATGAATCAGCTACCGCATTTTCGGACCCACGAATATGGTGGACGGTGAACTGGAATGACAGCATCCTAGTTGCACATCTGGCAATACTACCAGTTTTACGGGGTTTCCCTAACACCCAGCTCAAGGCCTGGTTATCGGTCTCAAGGAGAAACTAAGTGTGCTCAAGATATATACGGAATTTTTCCAGAGCGAACAACACAGCTAAACCCTCAATTTCGTATATGGAATACTTCCTCTCTGCGTCCGTTAAGGTACGGGAAGCGTATGCAACGGGTTGCCTACCCAGATCAGACTCTTGCAGTAGGACACAACCAACACCACGACCTGACGCATCAGTCTGCACAATGAACTGCTTCCCAAAATCCGGAATGGCTAATACAGGGGCGTTAGAAAGCGCAAGCTTAAGATCTTCGAAGGCTGCCTGCTGAAAGGGACCCCACTCAAACTTCACAGCCTTTTTGCGTAATTGATTTAGAGGAGCAGCACGGTCGGCAAAATTACTGATGAATTTACGGAAGAAGTTCACCATACCAATATAACGAGCAACACCCTTGGCGTTCTTGGGCGGTTTAAAATCTCTGATGGCCTGAGTACGAGATTGGTCCACGGAGATAACAGATTCGGAAACAATATGACCCAAGAAGGAAATTTTGGTCTTGGCAAATGAAACCTTGGACAATTTGACGGTAAGGCCAGCGTCACGCAATCGATCAAGTACAACCTTCAGATGATCAACGTGTTCCTCGAAGGACTCAGAATAGATCACCACATCGTCAAGATAGTGGTACACAAATTTGAATGTAATTTCTGAAAACACCTTGTCCGGAAGTCTGCTCAACACAGCGGCTCCGGTGGATAGGCCAAACGGGACACGGGCATACTCAAACAGGTCAGTGGAAAAAGCAGTAACATGCCTGGATTCCGGAGAGAGGGGAATATGGAAGTAAAAAGATTTTAAATCGAGGATAGTGAACACCTTCGCGTTGCGAAACCAACTAAAGCATGTATGAAGGTCCGGCAAAGGAATGGATTGTAGAACAACTTTTTGATTAAGAGCCCTATAGTCGACCACTGGCCGAAAACCACCGTTAGGTTTTGGCACAAGGAATACAGGGGATGAGTAGGCAGAGATAGAGGGTTGGATTACACCTTCTTCCAACATCTTATCGATAATCTTCCGACGTTCAGCCATCTTGGGCGGGGCAAGGCGATACGGGCTGGAACGCACCGGCACAGAATCGGTTAGCTCAATCTTGTATTCCATCAAATGGGTTACACCCAACTTGTCAGTAAATACATCACTATACTCCTGACATAACCTCTTTATGGCATCCTTTTGAAGACTCGTTAAATTTTCCAGATCGAGATCCTCAATAGTCACAGGTTCACTAACAGAATTGACAGCAGGAGAAGATAAAACCGGGTTAAATGATAAATTACTTTGCGGATTAAACTTAAACCATAAGTTGCGAGCACCAAAATCAAGAAGCATACCAACGTGTGACATGAAATTAGCTCCAATGAGCACAGAACAGGAAAGATTTCTGGCAACAAAAAATTTAAACTTCCAAGAAAAATTTAGAATATGGATTTTGACTGTCACACTACCCAAAATATTTAAGTTTGAACAATTTGCCGAAATAAAAGATTCATTGTTAGGCTCTAACTCAGGAAATTTGCAAACACTCTTCATAGATAAAAACCAGTCCTCGCTTATAAAGGATGCGACACTACCAGAATCAAGCAATGCAGAAACGGGCTCGTCATTAACACAAATTTCAATAAACGGGGATATTCCTTTAGCCACAGGAGAAATTCCAAAATCATTATTCACTCTAAAACGATTACAATTAGATGACGAGGACACCCGCACCACAGGTTTCACATTATGTTTAGAATTAGGCTGACTTGCCACGACATTGCACACCGACAGGTTAGGTAGGTCAGCGACATAAGCAGAATTAGCACGCGATCAATTAGTTTTCAAAGAGTTACCAAGATTTTCATTAGTAGGGCGACCAGAAACTTCACAGGGTTTTCCCAAATTCTCATGCACAGAAATATCCTTAGAAGTAACACCCGAATTGGTCTCCACAACATCCCGTCATTGGCGATACACAACCTGGTTATTCGGACACACCTTCTTAACATGCCCCACGCCACCGCACGTGTGGCACTTAACATTGGGTCTTGGATGAAACATAACCTTAGGAGGGGGACGAGACATCAAGGAAGGAGGAGGAACATTAGCTACACGAAGGGAATCTGCATGTTTCACAGCCATAGCCTCTATAATGACCTGTTTCAGCTCGACAAATGACGAAGGCCTGGTACACATAGTCATGTATGACCTATATTGAGGCGAAAACCCATTTACAATCGATGACACCAACTGTCGTTCAGTTAAAGGGGACGCAAATACCTGGGCATATACCTTAATGTCACTGACATAGTCGCTAAGGGACTCGTCCAACCTTTGGACACGATACAAGAACTTTTGCTCGAGAGTACTAAGGGCACTCGCAGGGACAAAAAACCACAACACTTCCCTAATGAACATGGCTAAGGACATGCGGAGGTGTATAGCTTCAATCAGCTTATCGCGCAGCATACCGGATGCAACGGGATACAACAGTTGGAAAATCTAATTTTCCGACATCCCAAAAATCGAGGCATGGTTACCCAATTCGACCACTTGCTTTAAAAATAGGACCACCTGGGTAACGCCATCTAGGTTGAAACTCTTCAACTTAGTTAAGAAACTAGAAATAGGATGAGGAATCGACCCATAATTAACGGTAGGCGAGTATGTAGCATTAGGAAAAGAGACATTGTTACCAGGGTAGCCCGCTCGCACACCCTCTACAGGAGACAAAACATTTACATTGCTAGAGAAAGAACTGGGATGCAATGGGTCGGCAGGACCCAGGAAATCATTAGGTGACCTAACATGAGAAGAATGACCGTATGCAGGGTTAAGTGGTCTGGGCGAGCCAGAACCAGACAATAGACGGGCAGGCAAACCACTACTAGAAATCGATCCCAAAACCTCAGACCTAGTAAATAGAGGTGATTCACGTACAACCCCAGAAGAACTCTCCAAATTCACAAGGTTATCTCTTTAGGAATTACGAGGACAGTTTATACTTTCACAACAATACCATGACTACCAATTACCAACACCATAGATTAGGTTGACACTCGAACCCAGCCACAATACTACACAAAATCATGCACAATGCTGCCCAGAACTGAAGAAGTCATCGCTTGCTTGGCTCGAGAACAGGAAGCTAAATTACAATAATTGCCACAAAGCACATGGCGAACAGCTTCAGACAGGGCTCCTCGAGGTCTTCACTAGCAGCATGTAGGCTATCAGAAAATCAAGCAACCCACATTTCCCATGCCAAGAACACATGCCAGTCACTTACCAAGCTTGATTTTTCAGTGGGGATGTTGCATTATAAACAGGATAAAAACCAGCACAGACACCTTGTTTGGAACCGGTCACTTACATATCACCACATGGATATTCAGAGGCAAACATGAAATCAAACAAACGACAAGGAATAGCATTAAACAACATCGAGTGCACTGACATGACAGATCCCATCAACAACCGCTCCATCAGCACCAGAAGGGTCCATAAAGCGAGCCTGCGGGAAAGGAGGGGGGATATTTGCAGAAGCGAACACGAGCTCGGTCTGCTACCAAAATGACACGGGGTATGGCCAGGGTGGATGGGCCTACTTACCTTTTATTCAGAGGTCCGCCTCGCTTCAACAGCAAAATCACCTCCAGATGACATGCCCCAACAGAAGAACACCAAAAGGGGTGGAAGGAAGATGGAGAAGGGGAACGCACAGGCTCGACTACAGACACCCCCCAATAACTAACAGAATTGTCGCCGACAAAAAAAATGCCACAACAGTTGCTTAAAAATTTAAAATAAAATTTAATTATCAGATGGATGCAAGAAAAAAAGAAAAATTTAACCAAATTATTTAAAAAAAGGAAGAAACTCTATGGCCAAGGCACCCTCTGAAGATGCACGTGACTTAAGGCCAAAATAAGACAATTATCTTAGAAAACTACATAAGGCTTTACATCCTTGCTTGCTGAACCAAAACGAAAACATAAAATTAAAAAAAAAAAATAAGCCCAAAGGAAGAAAATCAGTGGACAGGCATTATTAAATGAGAAAGGGCTTGATAATTTAGTAGGACGCAATACCGACCCGACATGCAGAGATCAAGGCCATGATGCTAAACAAAAAATTTAAATTTATAAAATAAAATATGATTAATTAAGACATCCACAACATTTGTGACTGAGAAAAAACACAGGAACATTCACCAAAAACACAAGGTTAAACCAACAAGGTTAACAAAAAACATATTAAACTAACACCACAACACGTTTGAGTTTACCGCTCGACGCCAAGAGAATACACTCGAGACCAGAATGCATTCCGGCAAAACAAAAACAAAACAAACATGGCCACAAAAATGAGACCGCATGTCCGATCGAATTACGGCAAACAATTGGCAAAAAAATAAATTTAAATCACCAGAGAGAAATGAAAGGAGGAAAACAATTACATCTAAATACTATTGACATGAGGCTTTTAAGGCTGCTACGGATCTTACATCAGATTAATAATATGCCAATCCCAAGATTGCCAAAAGAAAATAAATAACTATTTAAAACGTAAAATAAACAAGAAACGTGTCTCCAGAAAGGTACGAAGGAAAGGAATAAAATTATATATCTGTTAACATTATTAAAACAGAAAAAAAATTAGGCCTACCAGGCGAAACAAAACACAGCATCAAAACATTGACATAAGGCCAATATCGGAGCTCCATAACAAAATATATAAAGTTTTGAATAACATTACGTACCTTAAAAACTTCTCAGTGGAGACAAAATAAAAATAAAATAATTAACACATTTTAAATAATATAAAAGATATGAACTGCCTGAACATTGCAGCGGAAGTACACCCAAGCTGTTTCGATCATCCACGAGGCTTTCCTTCTTGTAGCCAGTAAATAAACAGACCACACGTCATCTTCACGGCAAATAAAGAAATAAATGCCTAGGAGCACAGACATTTCCTTAGTTTCCTTTTAATATATCAGATTTCGTAGAGGCTAGGGGCGAAGCCCCCAGCATAGGTAGAGATACTCCTTCACACCAGCGGCCGGCTTGTTTTCTTGACGACAGACAATGAATCTCACAAGATGGCGGAGAATTCAAAGTCAAATACAGCATTGCATTCATGTAAATGTAATTGTCCAATCACAGCATGACACCTCAAGCAACAATGTGATTATTAAGTAATTAATTTGGCGGTATCAAGTATATACAGTCTTTTGTTCCATGACGAAGAATATAATAAATAGCCTTCAAATATGACTCGAATAGGATGAAACCAGAAGACACCACAAATACACTCTATCGGTGGAAGATACAAGCTCGGCTAGAAGCGCCGAAGTCCGACAGATACTGACATCTCGTGTTCATAAATCGGAACCAAGCCATGAGGCGGTCGCTTAAAATGGCAAGGAACACAAATATACAGGGTAGATGGATTTTAAAAACGTTGGGACGGGCATTGCACGTAACAATAATAATAATAATATGTTGTTGGGCACACTATTTCTATTTTTGGCGGGAATGTCGAGATTCCGGAATGTTGTGTTCACAGAATTTAATGTACGTGCCATTACATCCATCGGCATAAGGCTGTCGTATTTGTTCACCTTCATGTATTACATGACTCAGACTAGATCGAACCCTCGAGCACTCTAATGCCTGAGCTCACAGCCTCACTATCCTTTAATTATTATTATTGTTTTATACAGTACATATAACACATTGCTGGTACATCACAACATAACTATACGGGCTTCAGGGGAAAAAAAGTATTGCTACTGAAACAGCCACTTCTAAGCTGGAAAGTCGAAATCACTACCCATGAATTTCCAGACGATTCAGGTTGTTGAGAGAACTACTGCCTTCTGCATTAGTTTGTCCATTTGAGTATCCAGAACCAGTTCTTTAAGGTCTTGGAGCAAGGTACTTGGGATCACGCCCGTATTTGAGACAATGATAGGTATGGTCTTTACCCGTTCTAAATGCCATTGCCATTTGTTAGGGCCAACCAACTCGCTATATTTGCTTTAATTGTTATTGTTATTATTAAAACAATAAATAACCCCTGGCACTACAGCCCATGAAGGGCCTAGGCCTACCAAGCAACCGCTGCCCAGCCATTTGGCCTGCAGATATTGGGGAGACGCGTGATCAGCGCATCGGGTCCCTTCGGCCGTTAGTCTTGGTTTTCGTGATCGAGGCGCTGCCTCACTGTCAGACAGCTACTCAATTGTCCTCACTAGGCTGAGTACACCCCGTTCCAGCCCTCACGTTTGTTTCTAAAATTGGGCGTGGTGGCTCAGCGGTCTAGCTGTATGCCTCTCACCAAGGCGGTCCGGGTTCGATTCCCGGTCAATGCATGTGAGATTTTCGATGTGAAATGCCATGTCCTGTGGTTCGGATTCCACGTAAAAAGGAGGTCCCGTGGCTCATAATCACAAGATTCACGGTCACGTAAAACTACAATCTTCCTTCCTTGTTTCTAAAATCCCTGACGTAGCCGGGAAACGAACCCGGGGCCCCCGGGTGAGAGGCAGGCGCGCCTCCCCAACACCACAAGGCTGGTTATTATTATTATTATTATTACTATGTACATGTGGTACCATACTAGTATTAAATCTTGGAAGTAGTTTTCCATGGTTTCCCACTTCAACCCCAGGCAAATGTTGGGATGGTTCCTAACTTAAGTCCACGGCCGCCTCATTCCCAATCCTCACATGAATTACATATACCCACTTGACTAAAAAAAAAACACAGGTTATCAGACAAATTCTTCCCACACCCAACCACATGGGGCTATATGACCAAAATTGACAAGCCTCTCAAACAAAACATGAAGTATATTCCTTCCGTCTTAAATGCTAGTTATGAACAGAATACGGGATATCGGAATTTTTTCACACTGTATTTCATTAAAGTGCCGGACGGCAATGACACTTACAAAGTAGGCTACACAATACTACCGGTCATAATGTCCCAAGACTTTGCGTGCAATTTCAACAACAGCAAAAACAAAAACAACAACAGCAATACAAATTTTCTTAAGAGACGCGTACCGCTCGCTTTCCTTGTAACAGCTGATACCTCCCCTGAACTAGTAAGGTCAACGCTCCGATTACGTAACAACATCTCCTCCGCGCATCGTCCCACCTCGCTCCGCCTCGTTTCCCCCAGCCTGCTGCCTCACCTGTTTGAAGAATTTTGGAAAAAACTAAAAACATTGACTTTTTAATGATAAATTTTCAATTTAAAGATAGGTGACATTTTTTTTTTTACCTAGGAAGCTTACAATAGTCTCTTCTATCACCAGTGTAACGGACTTCCATCATATCAATTACTCACTGTATATATCCTGCGGTTTTTAGGTACGGTAATCCAAGAAATGCCGTGTGCACTATTGAGACGATTTGGAAGAGTTTGGCACAAACCGCACCTTCTAACCCCCTCTGGTTTATGAGCTTGCGGTTTGTGAAACATACACCTTAGCATTTTATATCTATAAAAACTGGAGCTGTTTGATTTCTACCAAGATGGCTTAAGACACAGCGCAGCCCTCAACCCTTGTTAGGACATTTCATTAGCATACATTTTGTGCAACAGATTTGAAATTATCCTGTATTTTTATATTAGAAATGTCAGTGTTGGCATTCTTGTAGATGTGGTGCTGCAATATGGCCATGGAGTCGGCAATGTTATTTTCAGCAAGATTGATCAGGTGATTCTTCTCTAAGCCGAATTTCTGGAACAGTTCTAAAACTTCACGCTAGATATTACCCCTGGCACCAATTAACATTCCTCTCTCTTTGGTCAATGTAAGTGACCCTTTGGCCCTTATATTAGACGGCCTTGCTATGCAAGTATGGGCACACCCTGATCATGATGAATGCCATTTGCTGATATCTTGCCTGTTTTATGGAAGAAATTCTGCCATCCCTGTAAACTCCTGCACAACTCACTTACAAGATGTAAAACGCTCATAATACTCCTTGATAAAACAATATTTCAATGGTAAGAAAAAGTAGCCGCCGAGAGGTGAGGTCCCTCTTGGACTCTTGTGGTTCGGAGTTAATTACCTTACCCACTGTGCCAATGGTGCACGTCTCTGTATTCGTTGGCGAACTTACTTACTATCTCGATAACCCGCTGTCTGGAGCAAATAGTACATCATTTCATTAACAAAAAAATCAATGTTGCTCATAGGTATACGTACATACTGTTACTATAATTTATTGTCAGGACTTGCCTAATGTCCGTCTTCAAATACACAAGCTTTATGAATAGGCGCGTGCAGTTACTTATCGAGTGGTGGCTCGGCCATGTTTGGATGGCAACAGTCAAAGATTTATGAGCTCAAGGTAAATATTTTATCTTGAGAATAAAAATATTTCCGTTGAATTTTCAAGAAATGCAGGATTTTCCCCCTGCTATGAGGCCATTTGGAAGATTTTGGAACAAATCGCACCTTCTGACTCCCTCTGGTTTAGGAGCTTGAGTTTTGTGAAGCATACACCTTAGTGTTTTATATATATATATAGATAGATTTTTACCCCCACAATCAATATCATTTCGCACCCGAATATCACACTCACGGCAATATTACCATGTTTACACGCCCATAGCAATGCATTTCGTTTCACATGCCACTCCAGATTTAATTTCAGACACGAAATGAAATGTACTGTGCATTTAAAATTCACGCCGGGAACGAAACTAAATGCCATGAGGGAATTTTATGTCATACCAGAAACGAAATTAACAGTCGTAAAACATTTCATTTCGTGTTGGGAGTGAAATTAAAAGACTGTAGCGATTCTAATTTCGCACCAGTAGCGAAATGAAATGTCTCATTACGAAGTTTGTTTCGCGCCAGGAGCAAAATTAAAAGTCTGTTAAGAATTTTATTTTGCGCCGGGAGCGAAATTAAAAGTCTGTTATGAATTTTATTTCGCGCCGGGAACGAAACTTAAGGTCTAACGAATAATATTTCGCGCTGGGAGCGAAATTAAATGTGTGTAACGAATTTTATTTCGTGCCAGGAGCCGAAATTAAAAGTCCATAACGAATTTTATTCCGTTCCGGGAGCGAAATTTAAAGTCTGTAACGAATTTTATTTCGCGCCTGGAGTGAAATTTTATTCCATTGAACAATTTCATTTCCAGACGCAAAATTAAATTGATAATGCATTTCATTTCGCATGCCAGCTCTGCGTCATGGTGTAGAGCTGAAAAAAGACGTCACTACTACACCGAATGATTCAGCAGCCCCTTCCAATATAGCTTGCTGCAACCCAACTGCGCCTGTTGGCAGGAAGGTCGCTAATTCTCTGCTTGCATCCCGGATGGTACTAATGCACTGCAAGCATACCCTGCAAACGATACTGAACACTATTGTTTTTCTCTCGATGTGACTACAGACTAATACGAGGGAAAAGTAGTTGTTAGTGTTAAGTATCGTTTGCGGGATATGCTTGCAGTGTATTTATACCATACGGGATGCAGACATAGAAATATCGACCTTCCTGACAACACATCGTTCATTCTCTGCTTGGACGTGGCGGTGATAACATAATGCTACGCAATGTACTACCCTACCAGCGAATTGTTACCGGTTGCGGAAATCGGAACTAATGCGCTCCGCCCAGCCACACGCCTGCAATAGACGTGCATTCGTCACCAGCGATACCTCACCGCATGTCATTTGTGAGCATCATTCGTGCTGGGTCGTGCGCTGTGCGGTGTGTTCTCATTGTATGACTGTACATGCGTTCCTCCTCTTGCTCCGCAACCACTCGCTGCAGCCATAACGAGGCAAGATGACGTAATGTATACACAAGAGCACCGCTCCACGTCTAGCGGTAACAATTCCCTGGTAGGGTAGTAGATGAAAGATTCGCTCACCCGCCTCGTCATTCTGCAACGACTTGACAACATTACATTGGCTCCCGAACTCAGCAGCAGCTTGTAACCAAGCAGTTTGCTCTATTTACCTTGGTTTTCTCGGATGCTCTTTCTAGCCTAGTTGAAATAGCAGGTTTTGTGCGTGTTTAAATCCTTTGCTCTCGACTGAATACGTCCGTAATATTGATATACCAGTAAACTTCTTGTTGTGTTCTTATCGTAGGCCACGGGTTTGAAAGACACTGACGATCAACGGTCGCAATGCCTCCGGTGCTGTCCAAGTTAATAAGAAAAGCATTACACAGTCAGGCGAGTGAAATAATATCTAGTGTGCACAATTTCATGAAACAAGAAGCGGAAAGGGGGGTTGACATATCTATAAATTAATTCCGCAAACGGGCAGTGGTGGCTGCTGGAGTTCCTGAGCATACAATTAGGGCGATAGTAAGTGAAAAAAAGGTTTTAGAGTCGATGGAAGGCCTCTCTACATCTCTGTCCACACCTGGTAAAGCAAGACCGCGAGCAGCCACCAAATCTTCAGCGGATAATTTGAATTAAGAAGACGTTGTATATATGATTTTGCTTTGCACGAAATGAAAATTCCCATGCTTCGACTGTTACATTCTAAGTTACAACAGGACATACATTTTTAGGCAGTAAAGATAGATTACGACGCCTCTTACGTAAAATAGGATTCAAGTGGAGGAAGACACCGAATAACAGAAGAGTTTTGACGGAGAGGCAGGACATTCTTCTGCAAAGAACGAAATACTTAGGGCAAATCATGCATTATAGAGCACAAAATAAATAAATTCCAGGTTTCCTATTTTTTGGATATATCCATTTTCATGTACCGTACTTTTCTTTATTATTTTATTTTATTTCGTGTGATGTGCTAACTGATTAGTTTTCTTTAAGGCTTGTTTCTATTATTACAAGACATGATAAAAAGGAACATGCACACTGAAAGTGTTTTTTACAGCAATGTTCGTATAATAACACACTTACATTGCGGGAGGTTTTACGGGGGGTAATTGATGAGTGAGTGATTAATGATCGATGGGTAAGGTCTTTCAAATAATAAAAAAAAATATTGTTACTTGTTTTACGTCCCTTTTAACTACTGCGGCTTTTAGAGACGCCAGGGTGTCGGAATTTTGCCCCGAAGGGGATCTTTAACTTGCCAGTAAATCTACTGACATGGCTCCCTCGCATTTGCGCACACTCAAATGCTAGCTGCCTGCGCCAGTATTCGACCCTGCAACCTTGGGGAGAGCAAGCGAGAACATTACCGCTGAGCCACGCTGCCAGCCAATTTTAAAGTAATATAAAAAGTAAACTACTGGGCGTAGAATTGTGATTCATGTTTCTATATATTCAGGAAAATGCTACCTTTCATCCTATTCATATACTGAAACCGTATCCTGCAAACTATATCCAGCGGTGCGCGTGATATTTCGTTTCGCGTTTAAAAGTGACGCGAGCGATGAGTCTAGCTAGAGCAGTCCCACTCCTCTCACTGTTCAGTGGCCGCGTCTCTCGTCATGTCGCGGCAGAGACTGCTGTGTCGGGCTATACCTAGCCTCTCGTCGCCTGCCTGCGAATAATAGGCCTACAGTGGATATCCGCACCCGCACTGGGCTCTAAACCAAGAGGGACTATGGACATAATTGTTTTGATCAAGAACAAGGGTGGGTACCCCAGGATTTGACATTAGTTACCATCACGTAATTTGTCTGGAGTGATTTTTGGAGATGAACACTTAGGATAGTCACTGTTTACACTGGGGTTTCATCCGCGGATCACCGAACATGCTGTTCGTTCATGGAGTGTGACCGCCTACCATGGTACGTAAGGAATTCTTCAAAGTGACACAAAATATTTTAAATAAATCTTTACAATAAAGCAAGGCTGAGCTTCCGGCCTACCCCAACACTCATTACTCGTGTCAACTGAGAATATTGGTTCTAGCCAGTTACCTCAGGCATGTCCTCACGTCATGCTCACAGATGCGTGGAGAAACCAGTCGTAATAATTATAATAAAACAGTAAAATCGTTCGGTCTCTGCTACCTCGTAATGCCATCTTGGCACCAACACATCGATCACAACGGTACATTTTCACTGCCATCTCGGGTCATCATAGCCGATGAGTGTACAACCTGTCTCAAAATGTGTGCATTGATGTGTGCAATTGTAATTTGGACTGGAAAGGCTCACACTCAGCCTCGAACAACAAACATTGAGTAGGCCACGATTTTGGGACACACTGTACACACCTAAACCACGAACACAGTTTCCTTTAGAGGAACTGGAACATCTAAAAGTTGTTTGAGGCTGACGAGGAGAACGCATAACGTTACGTAGATATCATTCAACTTTTGCGATATTAAATTGTTCAGGAGAGCACCCAAATCTACGTAGCGTGTTAACAATGTTCAAGAAGCAGGTACCGTAATCGAGGCATACGGTTGATTGTTCGAATCTCCGTAATTAAGCTATATAAATACAGTTATTACTCGTACCGTTTCTTTTCCAATGAAGAAAAATAACTAGGGGTAAACATTGATGTATAATTGACGGGCTATCGTGCATGGAGAGTGAGTAATATTCACTATCTAAACATCTGCATGATAATAATAATAATAATAATAATAGCTATAACTTTATCACCAAAATATTATTATTAATAATAATTATAATAATTATAATACCACCAACAAACTCAGCAAAAAAAATTAATAATAAGAACAATAATAGTCTAAGAACTATAATGATAATAATAATAATAATAATAATAATAATAATAATTCTACCACCACGACGCATCAGAACAAATTTACCCGCAAGAAAGAATATTTCTGCTAGTAGATTCCTCATGACTCACATCACTTTGTTTCCAGCTTGTTGTGAAGGTGGCAATGAATAGTACAGTATTGAAATATGTTACTCGTTTACCTTAAATACCCCGCGCTAGAACCTAAAATGTGGCCTAATAACCTTGATATTGAACACTAAATTAAAACCCAGATAATATACATGAGAAATTAATTATTAGGTCGTATTAGATAAATGAGAAAAATACTAAGTTATTAATTTTCAATTGTATGAATGTGGCATTATAAGACTAATTGCCCAAGTGACATACTGTAGACTCACTTTTAATCTATGAAATCCGAATGATTAGGTGCTGTGTCATTTATTATATAATTATTGCTCAGGGATAATAGAAGGCTTTATAACAAGCCTCACACAGAACTGTCAAAAATATCGAAATGCTTTTCAAAATGATCGTATGTCCAGATATTTTTAATTGGCATAAAATGGGTTAAGTAATTTTTGTTTGACCAAAAACAACAACGATCACAAAATAATATTCTTAATAGTTGCCGGTTAAACCTCCAAGAAGTTCACATCTTCTGATATTTTCTTCACTACCTAGTAAGAAGAGGTCACCCTGTTCATATTTACTGTCCAGTCTATCTTGTTCAACTACTGTTCTCTTCAAATTTTAACACTATTAAGTTTTGTGGACTACTTTGTTACTACTTTTCCATGCATTCAAATTAACCTCCTCAAAGGCAAACTTCAATCAACCGAAGTTAGTTAAACGAACGTCACAAGGATGAGAAGGTTGTAAACATAGAACTGGAAGACCACTACTGCAATCTATAACGATTTTATTATACAGAGACCGAGATTAACATGACGGTGAGAGTAGCCTGGCTCGCGGTATGGACATGGGAAGTGGATAAGTGGGTGCTTTCTGATGTCTGGCTCGCAGTATGGATATAGAAAGTGGGTGAGTGGTTGCTCCCCGATGTCTGGCTCGCGGTATGGACATGGGGAGTAGGTGAGTGGGTGCTCGCTGATGTCTGGCTCGCGGTATGGACATCGAAAGTGGATGAGTGGGACATCCCTGATGTCTGGCTCGCAGCATGGACATGGGAGTGGATGAGTGGGTGCTCTCTGATGTCTGGTTCACGACATGGAAGTGGGTGAGTGGGTGCTCCCTGATGTATGGCTCGCAGTTTGGACATGGAAAGGAAGTGGGTTAGTTGGATCTCCCTGATGTCTGGCTCGCTGTATGGACATGGGAAGTGGGTGCTCCCTGATTTCTGGCTCAATGTATGGACATGGGAAGTGGGTGCTCCGTGATGTCTGGCTCGTGGTATGCACATGGGAAGTGGGTGCACCCTGATATCTGGCTCGCTGTATGGACATGGGAAGTGGGTGAGTAGGTGCTCCCTGATATCTGGCTCGAGGTATGGACATGGGAAGTGGGTGAGTGGGTGCTCCCTGATATCTGGCTCGTGGTATGGACATGGGAAGTGGGTGCTCCCTGACGTCTGGCTCGCTGTATGGACATGGGAAGTGGGTTAGTGGGTGCTCCCTGATGTCTGGCTCGCGGTTTGGACATGGAAAGGAAGTGGGTGAGTTGGATCTCCCTGATATCTGGCTCAATGTGTGGACATGGGAAGTGGGTGCTCCCTGATGTCTGGCTCGTTGTATGCACATGGGAAGTGGGTGCTCCCTGATATCTGGCTCGCTGTATGGACATGGGAAGTGGGTGAGTGGGTGCTCCCTGATATCTGGCTCGTGGTATGGTCATGGAAAGTGGGTGAGTGGGTGCTCCCTGATGTCTGGCTCGCGGTTTGGACATGGAAAGGAAGGTGGTGAGTTGGATTCCCTGATGTCTGGCTCGTGGTATGGACATGGGAAGTGGGTGAGTGGGTGCTCCCTGATATTTGGCTCGCTGTATGGACATGGGAATTGGGTGAGTGGGTGCTCCCTAATGTCTGGCTCGCTGTATGGACATGGGAAGTGGGTAAGAGGGTGCTCCCTGATGTCTGGCTCGCGGTTTGGACATGGAAAGGAAGTGGGTGAGTTGGATCTCCCTGATGTCTGGCTCGCGGTATGGACATGAGAAGAGGGTGCTCCCTGATGTCTGGCTCGCTGTATGGACATGGGAAGTGGGTGAGTGGGTGCTCCCTGATGTCTGGCTCGCGGTTTTGGGCATGGAAAGGAAGTGGGTGAGTTGGATCTCCCTGATGTCTGGCTCGCGGTATGGACATGGGAAGTGGGTGCTCCCTGATGTCTGGCTCGCTGTATGGACATGGGAAGTAGGTGAGTGGGAGCTCCCTGATGTCTGGCTCGCGGTTTGGACATGGAATGGAAGTGGGTGAGTTGGATCTCCCTGATGTCTGGCTCGCGGTATGGACATGGGAAGTGGATGAATGGGTGAGTGGGTGGGTGCTCCCTGAAAGAACAAGCAAACAAGGAACTTAGAGAAAACAATAAGTAGGAGTAAAAATTGAAGGAGAAATTATTTAAACCCTGAAATTTTCTGATAACATTGCACTCTTAGCCAATTCACCAGAGGTTTTAATTGCGTTTTCAAATGTTATGGACTCCGTCTTGAGGAAGTAATTCCTGATGAAAATCAATAAATGTAAAATAAAATGAATGGAATGCTACAGAAAGAAATCAGAAACCTCTATTGACAATTTGGTTGATGAAAAGCTAAAGGAAGTAGGAGGCTTTTGCTACTTAGGAAGTAATATAACCAGTGATGGACGAAGCAAAGAGGATATGAAAAGTAGGTTGGCTTAGCCATTGAAAGCACACCTACAGAAAATAAATCTGTTGACATCAAATATAGATTTAAGTGTCAGGAAGTCATTTTTGAAAGACTTTGTCTGGTGCGTGGCACTCCATGTAAGTGAACCTTGGACTGTTGGCGCAGCAGAAAAGATTAGAATAGAAACGTTTGAAATGTGGTGATAAAGGAGAATAATGAACAGATGGTAGATAGAGTGCGAGACTTCGACTGGAGCTCGTTGTATTCTTTCGAAAACGTAGACCTTGCTGTAGACTTATTTTACAAGTCACTATTGAAATGTTTTGAAACCTGTATTCCCAAAAGAATGCTCATACAAAAATTTAGATATCCAGTTTGGTTTACATATGACATTATACAGGATATATAACGTAAAAAGAAATGTGCTAGAAAGCGAAAGTTTTCTAGGTATTACGCCGACCGATCTAGATCATTCCGATATGAATTGAAATTCAAAATAATTATAGCTTATAGAAAATACAATAAAACAATCCATTTTTGACACATGTTAAAAGTAAGAGGGAATCAAGAGCGGGGGGATACTTACATATATAATGAGACCAGTTACGTGTCTGTTAATATCGCCTGTAGTTTTGCACAGTGTTTCGCGTCGATGTATACTGTACCCTTGGAAAAGAAGCACTACACGATACAGACATTCGGGGGTGATCGGTCCATACAAAGTACAAAGAGGAGAACGTGCTTCTTATAAATTTCCAGGATTCATAAGGGAACTTAAGGCTATAAATGAAATATGACAGGTGAAAACAAAACAATTTATTACGGACTAATAACATAACAGTAAAATAATCCATCCTCGTGTGATGCCATGAGTCAATGGCCCGTCACACGTGACGTGCAAGTGACCCATTAACCCACACTCGACCCCTGGACAGCGAACCCCAAGTCAACAAGCCAGCTGGGAACTTGCAAAGCCCCACTTGCGCCTGCTAACAACGTATCCCCAGCCCACGATAGCCGTAAATACAAAATAACTGGTTCAAGCACCAGCCCATGAAAAGCTACCTCATAAATCAACTTAGACAGTTGTAAACGAGAGATACAAAACTATCACCTCAAAGAATATTACAGTTTAAACAAAAAACAAAAAAAAATGAAAAGAAACATGTTTATTGTGTTGTGCGCGCGTTCGGACAAAGAAAGATTTGAGTACTTGACGGGAATTCACTTCCAATCGACCATACGATTATGTCGTGAATCCCGTACTGCGAGTTGGAAAATCATGATAATTATGGGAATACACACTAAATGGCTAATACAAAATATTAATGCACTGACATAGACTACCCTTACATAAAATCAATCATACACGAATTGTATATTTACACTTATTTGACTGCCGAACAGTCGGTCTTAAGACATGCAAAACAAAACAGAGCACCCATGTGACAACAAGGATATCGGCACGCCGTCTGCGACCTTTAAACAGACACTTTACAATGCTTGGCAAAAATCCAAGCAACAACAACAACAACATTAAAATGCCCCAGCGGCCTGAATACAATATTACAAGTAACACTACGATTAATACGGACTGAAGTATTTAAATACGGGCATGGGCATCTACCCCAATTAACATCAAAAGCAAGCTATAATTTGCCAGGCAAGCAATCTACCAATTAGTTAAAGGAATGCACAGCGCGCACGCTGATTCCTTATCAACATTCAGAGATCTGAGTACATAGGTCTGTGAAGCTCAAATGTGCCATAGTGTGTCAGCAGAAACTCCAAGCCTCTAAAATCGCGTAAAGTACATCATAAAACATCAATTTTTCTTGACCAACCACCCAAGGGTGTCAAGATCCATATATCAGCAACACGTCCCTCAGGTACGTTTACTGAAGCATGAGGAGCAACGGAAACTGGATCGCCATGTCCGAATCCTGCTACCTCTTCGAAGAATATCATATAGCACACACACATCTCCATACCTGACCAATTGACCTCATTTGTACCCCAGATCCCGAATATAAATTACCACACAAAAATCTAATATATGACTACATAAAGGCGGACGAAAGCAAAACAATCTAAGCATTTTCCAGGGTAAAACACAACCAAAAAGTCGGGAATTTCCCCTCCCCCATTATCTAACATAAAATTTAAATGCAGATCCATTTATCACCCTTATCTAAGGTTTCAGCCGTAAATAATCTCGCTAGTGCCTCGCATTTATGTGCGCAGCAACAACAAGGCATGCACTCTATCAATCAAGCAACGGGTTAAAACCCCAAAAAATAATCTAATATTTACACAAAGTCACGTGTTGCTATTTAAATCATATGTCAGTGAAACGAATCTACATGTAATCACAGCAAAGCAAAATTATTTAAAAAAAACACAATTGCCCAATTAATTTTACATGATCCCTCCCCGTCAAAATTAAATAAATTTAATTAATACTCATCACTTTCCATGCTGCCGGTGCCGAGATAGCACCCGCTATCTTCCTTCTTCATAGCCTAGCCCATCATGCTAGACATTAAATCTTGGGATACGACACTATCCACTTCTGAGACCATGGTGACGATCAACTTGCTAAAGGAAATAAAGTTATTGTTATTATTTTAAGGCTCCTAATTATACTGCATAATTGAGCTACTCGATTCACCCATAAGATAATTGCAGTGTCGTAGACTTTCCCTACAATATGTGGACATATTCCACCTAATACACCAACACAATTCTATGTTGCCCGTCACGCAACACAATAAAAAATTTCAAAGTCTTTCGTGCCGCCTAAGCACCCGCAAAAGATAGTCAATCAACGTGCCATGTCTTCAGACAGAGTGACACCCTACTCGCTCGAAGATATCTAAAATTGTGACCGCGTCTATTCACAGACCACTATATTTATGTTTCAAACAAATTTCACGTTTAAGGGGTAACTCGCTCCACAAAAAATAGTAATAATACTCGCACACACTTCGGACACATCCCATTCAGCTTGTAAAAATCAGCACAAACAATAGAAACTCGCGTGCAGAAAATCGCATCGTGGGAACACAATCTGCGCGGTCAAATTGGCGTCTTGCTCTCATTGGCTATATTTCAAATAATACGGTGACACCAGGGTGATGACCTTTATCCCACTCTCATGTCTGGTCCTAAACTCCTACTTCAGTTGGCCTATCATCTTTCTTCACTAGTGTTTAATACCATGAAACATTTATACATCTCGTTTGAACAAGTCAACGGCTACATCGCTTGCACCTGCCTTTCTCTTTTTCTTGGAATCGGCTATATTTAACCTGGCGTTGCTTCACTGGCGACAACGGTAGCAATGCATTGTCCACCCAGACAGACTAATATTTCAAACATGACCAAACTTTTTCTCAACTAAGGTGTATTTTTGCTGAAGAAAAAAAATTATTTGAGGACTTGAATGTAGGCATATATTCAAGGGCTCAATACCAAACACTGACTTTAATTATAATTTAGATCATTTAGCTTTGGATAAGTTTCCTGAGTTACCTTCTGTAGATATGCTCAAGATTATTTCCATATCAGTTGATGAGGTAAAAACTGTCATTCGCAAGAAGGTAAAACCTAAGAAGGCAAGCGGTCCTGATGGCATACCACCTTACATAATAAAGGGCTGTGGAGATATATTGGCTAATCAATTAGCATATATTTTAATTTTTCATTAAGGACCTCATGCTTTCCAGAAAAATGGAAACTACCGAATATTACACCAATTTTAATATCAGGATCTTTCGATAGCATTTCTAATTATCGTCCCGTATCTGTAACTGATGCTATTGCAAATGTAAACGAGGATATACTAGGCTATTGTTCAAACCCGGTGTTAGGGGATGGAATGAACAGGGGTGTGTAATGTTCAATTTAGAGGGTGGTTTTCGAAAGGGTGCAAGCTTCCCATAGTTGGAGAAGCTGCAGGTGTAAGTGTCTGAAAGGGGATGTAAAGTGATGGGGGTATAAATCTATAGGGGCGCGCCTACTCGTTAAGGGATGTACGCCTAAGAAGGAGCTATTAACTTAGCTTATCAATTAAGTGTGAGCGAGCAAGAGCGAGCTCATATGCAAAGTCGGCAACTTGGCCGCTGCTGGCTGGCTGCTATGCGAAGACAATGGAGTTCCTGACGGTGCAAGTCTTAGCGTTCACGGTCAGGGGCAATTATGAAAAGAGCAGGTTGGGCGTAAGGATGTAAAGACAAGTGAAATGAGTACAAGATGTGTGAATACTGACCAAGTATTTATTTGGTCAGTTATGGTGATCTGATGTCCCTTTTACTAATGGAAAAGTGTAGAAAAATGTGTTACAAGTACAAGTGTGGGTTTGGGTGGTGAAGTACAAATTTATAAGGTGATCTTAACACACTCTGTTCTCACCTGGTGATGACGTGCTGGAGCTGGAGCTGGAACTGGAGATGCAGAGCCGTCGGCTGCGACAGATATTTGGTGCCCTCAGGGCTTTCTTTTTAAGGTTTCCCGAGCTGCTGACTCGGCGTTTCGTCACTGTTGGTGTTCCAGATTCCGGCGATAGTGTGTTTGTTTATGAATGATGTAAGCTTGGCTGACAGCTAGACTACTGCGCCTGCTTGTGTTGTGGATGTGAACGGAAGAACTGATATAATGTATATGGACTTTGATATGGCATTTGACAAGGTCGATCATAGAATAATTTTGAGTAAAATGCACCAGTTTGTATTTTCAAAACAACTTCTTAAATTGTTGTGTAGGCTCATGGCTTAGCCTGTAGGGGTAGTTTTATAGGTGAAAGATGAAAGGTTGTGTTAGCGTTTCAGGTCCTAGGGTCGTCTCGACCCTGGGGCTGAACACTATATTGTAAAATTTATGATCATGTCGAATTGGGCATTTCTGCATTTAAACATGGTGTTATGCCCAAAAGATCTCTTCTTACAAATCGGATGGGGTTTAGTCAAACATTCTACGATACATTGGATGTGAACGGAAGAACTGATATAATTTATATGGATTTTGATATGGCATTTGACAAGGTCGATCATAGAATACTTTTGAGTAAAATGCACCAGTTTTTATTATCAAAACAACTTCTTAAATTGTTGTGTTCATATTTAAAATATCGACGCCAGTTTGTTTCCTTCAAAAGTGAAATTTCTGAACACATTATTAGCTCTTCCGGTGTTCCTCAGGGATCCAATCTGGGCCCTCTCCTATTTTTATTTTTTGTTAATGATATACCTAATTACCATAGTCACGCCTAATGCTTACTCTTTGCTGATGATTTAAAACTTTATAAAATAATAAAAAAACATAGAGGATAAGGTAGCCCTACAACAAAACATAGATTGTGTTGCATTGTGGTGTGATAAGAACAATATATCACTAAATGTTAAGAAATGTAAGTGCATGGCAGTTTCCAAAAAATGAAAAATGGAATTGGTGAACCCGAGTCATTATATCCAAAATGTTAAATTGGAAATAATATCAACATTTAAGGATTTAGGAGTAATATACAGTATCTAAATATTTTTTGCAGCCAAGTGGCCATAATGTACGGTTACAAGGTGTGCTTACAAATAATTATTACAGGTAGACTAATCTTTGCTGCATGATGTTATGTGGTATTTGTCGCAGGGGTTATTGCACAGGGAGCATATACATTCTTCATTTCGTTGATGGTATTTAACAATTCTACAAATCTTGTGGGGGAAACTGTGGATCGAGAGTCTTGTTATCACATGTCTCATCTCCTGGTTCTTGTTTCTCCAACTTCTGTCCACCATTGCTTCTGTTGCGTAGAATTCGAGCGGGATTTCGTTCTGCTTCTGATGTCTTATCTCGAACAGTTTCTTCATATGCTTGGCAAATGGCAGTTGTAATCTTAATCTGAGATCTTCGATGTAGTATGTTTATTTTGTTAGGACATATGCCAGCCTAAACGGGGATGTTCTTGCAATTCCTAGCACCCTTTCCAGGAGACAAGTAATATTTGAAAATAAATCAACGCTCAACAGTCATATTATAAAAATAACGAACGACGCCAATCAAACGCTTTGGTTCATAATAAAACATTCTAAATTATTTATTCATCCTTCAACACTTATACAGTTATTCATGAGCCTTGTGAGTAGTAAATTGAAATATCCATCGGTAATTTGGGATCGAAATCCAAAGGAAAAAGAAATGTATGCTATAGAGGTTGTGCAAAACAAAGTCTTAAGGTATATGTATTACAGAACATTAAATATACTTTTTCCTTACGATACTTCAACGCAACTGTTAAGATATATGTTAAACTTCACATCAATGAAGAATATTGGGCTGCTTGTTTCATTGCAAACATTGAGGAAAATAATAACAAAGAAAAATGATTCTATAGAATTAATGAATTTTCTCTCTTTTCACGTTCCACGCGTTAGGTCGCGAAGCTATATATTATTTCACATTCAAAAGTCAAGTACTTCCCGCCACATAAATTCACCATTCATGAAAACAATAACCAACTACAATAAATGTGTTAGTCATAGATATATTTATTGAAACAGGCGTTGTGTCCAATAACAAACTAAAAGTTATTGTGTCTAAATTATATGCTGTACCTCTTTTATTTGGCGCTGTCCATGCTTCGTCAACGTGTTTTTGGTTATGTTTTGTATTATTTTTAGTTCGTTTTATTCATATGTTTTTAAGTTTTATTTTTTCCCTGGTCTTTCCGTAAAAAGTATTTTTTGCTTTGTATTATTATTTTTAGTTCGTATTGTTCATAACTAGGCATTAGCTAATTATGTTTTTAATTTTTTATTATTTTTAGTTTTAATTCTTTTTTCTTTGCTTGTCTTTCCTAAAATTATTATTTAGATTTAAAATTATCTACTTTGTATTTGTGTCAAGAAAGTACTGAATTGGATTTATGACCGGTGTATTTTCATAAATAAATAAATAAATAGAATAACAAATGAGAGGTTTTGCGACGAATGGGGGAGGGGAGATATATCTGGGAACTGTTAATGAAGAGAATACATAGTTTGGTAGAAAACATACTAATACACCAAGGAATAGCAAATTTAGGACAAGAACTGTAGAGGTAGTCAAGGTTGGAATATGTTAAACAGATTGCCTCGAATGTAAGGTGTGGTGACTATGTAGAGATGACCCGATCAACTCTGGACTGGGAGGCATGGATTGCTGCATCAAACCAGTTAAAAGACTGAGTACTCAAACAACAACAACAACAACAACAACAACAACAACAACAAAATTAACAAACATCCAAGCGCAGTGAAACTTGACATGGTAAACCTTTATACATAGTTTAATACACTGGTGTCTAATTTATATAAATTTTATGAGAAATTCAGTATGGTGGCTGTGCGAAATTTAAAAGGCATATTTTTAATTTTTGGGTCCATTTTTAGCGATCGAAGTGAAAGTTGGATAATGAACTATCATTATAAACTGCCGGTATATGAATCTATGGCCTACATATAAAACAATGGAAGATGCCAGCCATGAGCAACATTTCAGCAGTTCTCACCGTATACTAAGCTATGAATAAATATTCGCTCTGCCTAGTTTCACTCATCTCCGACGGTTAGATGGCTAGAAAAGTAATTTTAAAAATTTGAATATCGCATGTGTGCCATGATGTTTTTGATTTTATCAGGTTCTTGAAAGTTACATGTTCAGTATGTACAATATTAATAGTCCTCTGTCACCATACAATATGTCAGTTTGACTGTTGTTATAGTTTGTGAGACATTGAGAACAGAGTTAACTGACTGTGAGTTATCGTATCTTTCACACATTGTGAAAAATTCGTGATTTTCGTTAAAACCAAAAAGGACTTGCTATTGTTGATGTTGATTTTAGAGGCTTTGCGACATCGTTGTCATCCATCCCCATGTACTGGAGTGCGTGCTGAATCGGTCAGATTGCCTTTGTCTTTGTGATGGCTGTACAAGTGTGTCTATTTTGAATTGGGTCCAGGATTTAGGTAGGAGGCGGCCGTGGTATTATGTTAGAAACCATCCAGTCATTTTCCTGGAGTCCAAGTGGAAAACCACGGAAACCACTTCTAGTTTGGCTGAGGTGGGAATCGAACCTACTTGATATCAGTTTTTCCTCCCGAGGCTGAGTTTATCCTGTTCCAAGCCACAGACCAGAATTAATTTTCATGTCAGAGCCGTGAATCTATCTCAGGAATTTATGGGTGACTGCCAAGAATACTAGCCACTACACCAGTAGTGGGATGATGAGAGAGCTGCTCACTAGCCTACTTTCCTACGAAATTTACCGGTATCTCCCGAACGCATGATCGGATTTTAACGAACGAGCTGTTGTTGGCGTTGGGATGACGTCCTCTTTGTAAAGAATGTGTGTTGGTATTTTTAATTTTATTTTTTTGAAATTTGTTGATTTTGAAATTGGCACTATTTTGGAAACTGTGAAGATGAGAAAAATGTTTGCTTGACGTTAATGAAAGGTGGCTATACCCTCTAGGAGGACAGAAAGATTGAAGTGTGTAGGAGGAAAAAAATGGTAACCTACTTTCTGGCGAACATTGGCGATAATTGGCGAACGGCTGGTCGGATTTTAACGAATGAGGTATTGTTGGCGTTGGGACCACGTCCTCTTTGCTAAGAATGTGAGGTGGTATTATTTTTTTTTTTTTTGAAAATTGTTGGTTTCGAATTTGTGATTATTTTGGAAACGGTGAAGATAAGAAAACAGTTTGTTTGACGTTAATGAAAGGTGGCTATGCCCTCAAGGTGGACAGCAAGGTTGAAGTGTGTAGGAGGAAAAAGAAGTAGCCTACTTTCTCGCGAACATTGGCGATAATTGGCGAACGGCTGGTCGGATTTTAACGAATGAGGTATTGTTGGCGTTGGCTAAGAATGTGTGTTGTTTTTTTTAATTTAAAAATTCTTGTTTTTGAATTTTTGATTATTCTGGAAACGGTGAATTTTGCGAAAAAGTTTGTTTGACGTTAATGAAAGGTGCCTATGCCCTCTAGGTGGACAGCAAGTTTCAAGTGTGTAGGCCAAGAGAAAATGAATTTTTAAAAATGGTGACTATTTTGGGAACGGCGAACTTGACAAAAAATAGTTTGTTTGTGATGAATGGTTGGTATTTACTCCCTCTACCCACCATAAACTTGAAGTCGCTAGGTGAAAAACCTGTGCACGTTTTGGGGGATTTTTAACCTATGATTCGGGGCCGATAACCTCGATGTTAGGCCCCTTAAAACAACAATTATCATCATCATCATCATAACCTATGTTAGTGTCATATTTGAGATTTTTTTTAAAAACGGGAATGACTTATTGGTATCATGGAGATGATGATGTTTTTTTCGCCATGATGGATTGGATTGAATGGGAGAGGGGGGTTATACACCTTGTTTGGAAAAAAGGGGTAGTCTAATTAATTAAATAAATAAATAGGATTTTATTACAAATAGTCACGTTTATTGACCCATGAATTAAACGTGGAAGGAAACCGTAACCACTTTACAAAATATTTTGCACCTTTGACTTTAATTACTCGTTCAATGAGATAATCGTTGGGACATAATGTTTTTTGCACTTCTTCATGATAGAATCGTCCTTTGATGGGTTGACCGTTTGATCTTCTAAGAGATACGTCACTGGTTGACCTAGCTTGACTTGACGAATTTAAAAAAAATTTCTCGACCACTGTGGAGTGTACGATTTTGAAAACACACTTCTATGTTTACTGATGCGAACAAAATCTCCATTTTTAAGGTAACGTCGCCTAGGGTCATCTCTTTTTATACGGTTAAACAGTCTATTGAGTCTGGCTAGGTTCTTGGTGACGAGACGAGGTTTCATGCCGATGGTGGAATGAATGGTGTTGTTGTATCGTGACACAAGTTGAGGTAACCAGTCTATCCATCGATAGGAACCATGTATTGTAAACTCTTTCCACATATACCTTTTTAATGTTCGATTGAAGCGTTCAACTACGCTAGCTTTGATATTGCTATAGGTGGTGTAATGGTGAATATCCTTAGATTTGAGAAAACTGGAGAAATCCTTGTTGAAAAATTCTTTCTCCTGGTCGGTTTGTAACAAGAGAGGTTTTCGTTTTGATTGTTCAATAATATGTTGAAAGGCCTTTGTGACAAAGACACCAGTTTTATTTTTTACTGGTTGAACAAAAGCCATTTTGGAATATACATCAATGACGGTTAACATATAGCGTACACCGTCGTTTACGTTAGAATAAGGTATCATCTCAACCAAGTCTGCCTGCCAAAGTTCATCGATTCCTTTGGAAATGACCCGACGGCGATCATAAATGCGTCGGGCTGGTTTATGCAATTCATGAGCGATGCCCACTTTCATGGGGGATGGATTATAAGATAATTTGGGCATCTCGGAGTTGTTGTTCAATGTGGGCGATTTCTGCCTCATGTCCTGTGTGCCCGGCTTGTTTTGACGCATCAAGCAAGTATAAGCGTTCTACTACCTGATTTGGATTATTCCAATAGGATATATCTATGCAGGGTTTAAATTTCTTAAACCTTACACCAGAGGCAGAGTGGTGTTTTCGCTTACCAAACATGTTTGCAATGATGGTTTTATATTTTTGAGATAAATTGGCATTGAGCTGCTGAGAGGATTTATAGTTTCTTTTGTGAGCGTTGGTGTATAATAAAACGGATTTATATTTAGCAAGGTCCTCGGACGTAAAATCTAGTAGAGAGGGGGTGGGAGAGAATAGCAGCTTTAATAGTCCTGGTGTTAATTTATGGTCGATCTTTTTAATGACAGCTTTAGTACGAGCAAATTTAATGGATGAATCCCCAATTTTAAAACTATCATTCTCATAGCGAACACCATACGTGGTATCTGCCTTTCCAATAAATAGAAGGGTTAGATACGGTTCCAGTGTTGCCCCATAATGATTGATTAAATTGTTTTTGAGTTGAGCTATATTTTTAGGGGTGGCCAATACTTGTGAGTACGGGGAGGATGTGGAGGAAGATGGTGTTCACGCTATGACGGATGTTTTTTTTAGAAACTGTTGAAGGGGTGAGGATGTTTTTCCTTTCAGGACTAAATACGGTTCGCTTTCACTTTCACTTTGTCCATGTTGTTCTTCTTCTTCTTGATGTAGTTCTTCGTGTTCTTGTTCACTAACATTGGAGGAGGATTTTACCTGTCGTGTGGAATCTGTTTGAGTAAATTTTGAACTTGTTAAGGAATTGGTTTGAGGGGTAGCAGCAGTAGCAGCAGAAGCATTTGGTTTGAACCTCATGGGATCAACCGATGGTGTAGCATGTTTTATCATGGGTAAAGGATTGACGTATTTTAAACGTTGTAATTCACGAAATTTATGTCGAATCGTATTTCGTGCCTCAATAATACGCTGCCTGATTTTAACATGTTTCTTGTACCCTATGGCGCTCGCCATGGTGAAGGTAAAGACACACTAACAGGAATTGTCAAACCCTGGATCTTTTTAAACTGAAATAAAATGATCAACACCCAAGCGATAACGTCCCTCACATCGTTCACTTTGTTTATTAATGACCAAACAGGCATGGGGATGATGGTTCCAACACGAGGCACACAATTGCATGAAAGCTGTAAAGGACATATCTGGATACACATGATCTTGAAAAATATTAAAGAGATTTCTAGAGTCTTGGCGAAAGAGAACGATGAGATTGGCATTGTCACGAATGAACTGATTGGGGATTTTATAATAGGTCTGAGCCAGATTAAAAAAATCACTTGTTTATTGCGTCCCATACTAAAATACTCTTGAATAATGGCCGGTCGTTGAGTGGCAATATCATCAAAAATTATAATGGAATCTGGTTGAATGCGGTCTGGTTGAATGCGGTCTGGTTGAATGACATCTTGAGGTGAGGTGAATGTAAAATAGTACATGGCTTCTTTATTTAACGAAGATATAATTTGTTCCAGATAAACGTACAGAGGTTGGTACAAGGACTTGGCAAAAATATAAATATTTTGTAATCGGAGGCCATGAGGCGCGTTAATAATGTTCAGCAAAACATTGGTCTTTCCACAGCCCGCAGGCCCCACCATAATACATCGAACGGTAGATGGGAATAGGATGCCATGACGTTTAGGTTCGTACACGGACAGTGATAGTTCTGAAACCAAATCAGAGACGGGCAAAGCATGGGGTTGTTTCATTAATTCCATAGTGATGACGACTGAGTTTTTTATGTATGTGTATAAGGTTTATATATAGGCAAGCGGTGAGTAGGATAGGTTAGTTAACGTCTATCACCATGGACGTGTTTGTGCGAGCTCGTGTAACCATGGCCACGGCCGCCTCTTTGTCAAAACAGTCTCGAGAGGTGGCTACAAGAAGCTATGTCGATCGCAAAGTGCAAAGTGTCTATCACATGGGCCCGAGACTAACCGCTGAGGGCTATTCAAGCAATCATCATCGTATTATTGATGTGCAAGAGCCTCGAGATGAAAATGATGTCTGCACGAAACGTTATGTGACCTATCAAATGAAAAGGCTTTAAACATTTGTCCTATCTATATTTTTAGTGTATCTGTCAAATCAAAAACTGGACAATGACAGAAACCATTCCCCACCACCACTGGTGAATGATGGACTTACCTATATGCTTGATTCCGGTTTAAGTCATTATCGATTGCATTACGATGGCATGTTTCATATTAAATATGCCATGCCTGATGAAAAACATTTAAAAATACAAATAAACGGTGATAGACTTTTGGTCCACAACCATCAAAGAGTAAATGTTGGATATGAATTATCCTTTCATCTTATGCTTACGTTTGAGGAAAAGGAGGCTGGGAAAACGGTGAATGATTTTTCGCTTTATATAGAATTGGAATATACTGCTATGAAATAAGGTTCACAACGTTAGTTGTTATCGAATGTTTGCTGTGAAAGGTTCACCAAGTAGCACCATGGTGAAAAAAGGTATGCAATTAACATGAAAAAAAAAACAAATCGCAAAAAGAGAAAAAAGCCAGGTCGAAATCTAAGTCGATCTGCCTCACACGCGGTTTTAAAACTAAAAAAAAACTTAAAAAATATAAAAAAGTGGCTATCGAAAAAGCTTTACAAGCGGTGCGATTATCTACAGCTCCGAGATCGCACCATAATGCTTCGATAAAAAGAAAAGAAAGAAAGAAAAAACGTGGGCGAGTCATTCCAGTTGCAAAGAGTGGTTTTTTTTGCCGGCTTTATTTGCAGGTTTGGCAGCTTTGGGCTCTCTTTTGGGTGGTGCCACTGCCGTGGCGAAAACCATAACAGCCGTGGTACAAGGCAAGCAACAACTCAAAGAAAGCGAGCGACACAATAAAACGTTGGAAGCCACTGCTATGGGAGCTAGAAACGACAATCCTTTAAAGCCAGCCTTTTATCGTCTAAGAAAAAAAATGTCCATCTTCGATAAGCGCTTAGGGCAACTGCCTCGTCATGCCATGATCCATGACCAAGTGGAAAGCTATTTTAGAGGTGTATTTATGCGAAATGAATTCCCCAAAGCACCGTGGAAAGAAGAACGAGCCATGATTAATTTAGATGATGATGAAGGCCCAGGAACCCATTTTGTAGCCTATGTGAAACATGGTTCCACAGTATGGTACTTTGACAGTTATGGAAATTTACCACCCCCGATCGAATTGCTACGTTATTTGGGAAACCGGGTAGAGATATTCTATAATGTAAATGGTCAACAAACTTTTGACAGTCAAGAATGTGGACGTTTGTCTTTTCATTTTTTTTATATAAGAGGTCGCGTTAAGCCAGTAGTCTCATCATTATGAATGTCAACGCCATGACCTTAACCGTACTCAGCCGCGGGCCTGAAGTGTCCCTGGATCCCCCCCCATTGAATTGCATCCAGAAAAATCCAATGTGCTGGGATTAATTTCTTTGGAAAGTTACAATAGAATTTACAATATACAACTGGATATTAATGACAAATTTTATTACGATAATTATATGTTGAGACTACCCCCTGTAGGTTATACCATAGACGATGTGCACGAAGCCGTTTGCGTGTCGATGATAAAACAATTTGGTGTCAAACCATTTGCGGATGGGACACACAAATTTGAACTTACAGCCAATACGATTACTCATCGCCGTCGTATTTTCTCTACCTTTTACATTGACTTTGAAACACGAGTTCATTCTATTGGTCCTTTACTAGGATTTAAACCAAGAGTGTTGGCAGCTCACCAACCCCATGATTCAGATTAACCAGTGAAATTCATCGAGGACCATCACATTTCTGTGACTTGCAAAATTATTAGAGACGTATTTACGAATCAAGAACAAAGCCATTCACTGTATGATTTTGTTGTCACCTCCCCTTGTGGCTAATTATTCGTGAAAACCCTTCAGTGGTTCTATATCATCCTGTGGGTGTCAGCGATATTAGTAATATTACCTGACGCTTAGTTAATAGAAAACAACAACTGATTGCTTTGGATGCCAACACCCCTGTGACCTACAAGTTGGTTTTAAAGACGGTATAAATTTTATTTATAAATCAACAACAGCGTCTACGAGCTCGGTTAGTTGCCCGCCGTGTATGAAACGGTTGACACGAGTAAACCGACAACATTTATAACGCATTAGTTATACGTTACACCCCAATCATTAACAAGGAGCTGTTGCAAGTGTTAAATCCCATACAAGTGGAAGATGGCGTCGTGCGCATTGATATGCATTCCTATCAACCTCAAGCAACAGGACTGAACAACAATGACGAGATTCAATTCATCATTAACAATCAAGATATTTTTACTCTACCTCATGAAAGTGTCCTTCAAATTGAGGGTAAATTGATGAAAGCAGATGGCAGCACACCCACAACGTCTGCGTTGGCGAATCATGGTTTGGCTTTTCTGTTTTCTGAAGTACGTTATGTGATAAATTATATTGTCATAGATATGACTCAAAATGTGGGCATGACTAGTCTTATGAAATTATATCCTTCCTATAGCGAGGAGGAACGTAAAACGCTTTTTATGGCAGGATGGTGCCCCAACAGTAGCAATGACTGGCTAGTTCATAGCGGTGGCACTTTTACGGGCTTCCTACCCTTAAAATTACTCCTTGGCTTTGACGAAGATCACAAGCGTATTATTTTAAACGCTAGACTCAAAAATTCAACTGCTTCGATTACTATGGAAAGTGCCACACGTGACGCTATCGGATCGTAAAAAGCTAAGCATGTTAAATTTGGTGCAAAAAGATAAAGCCTTGCCTATTGCCTTTCGAAGTTGGAGTCTACATGAGTACCCCTTGCTACCTTACACAGACACTCATAGTTGGAGTGTAAAATCGGCTCGCTTTATTGAGAGACCCCTCTATGTTATTATTGGTTTTCAAACCAATAGTAAATACCAGCAAACCCTGTTTGATCACATTCACTTGAGAAATATACGACTATTTTTAAATAATATATTCTTGCCCTAAGAGGGGTTGGAACTCAATTTTTCAAAAAATAAGTTTGGTCCCCTTTATGATATGTTTGCTAAATTTCAATCATCTTATAATGGAAAACAGGATTGCCCTATGTTGTCGCCACAAGGGTTTAAAGTAAAAGCACCACTGATTGTTTTCGACTGTTCGTATCTAGAAGAATCTATGAAAATCACCACCATTGATTTAAGAGTAGACTTTCAAACACAAGAAAATGAGCCAGACCATACCAGTGCCTACTGTTTGATTATTCATGCCAGACAAGTGAAATATCATCCTTTGTCCAATTATGTCACCAGCATGTAAGCCACCTGAGGTCAGGTGAAAAAAAATCATCATTGATGGGATTGATGATAAGCGTCTGAATGCAACTATCTGTTGCGCTCTGGTACTGTGCACATATGCAATGACAACAAACGTTATGTGTCCCTCAATAAGCAAGAACAACAAAAACAACAACAACATGACAGACAAACAATGGAAATTAAAATGTGAATTTAATCGTCTGAAAACTTTTGAAACATGGACAGCCCCTTTTTGGATTAAGGAGAATTGGCAGCAAGCAGATTTTATTACTTAAACCGTGGGGATGTGGCCAAGTGTATTTTTTGCAACATTGAAATTGGAAACTGGGAGATGGGGGATCGACCATTTTGCGATCATCAGCCGTGGGGTCCATCCTGTCCTTGCCTAGATTGCTATGATGTGGGCAATATTCCGTGGAGTTTGAATTACCCTGTTATTGTACCAGACGCTGCAAAACTAGGAGATACCTCTGGACCGTATGTGCAAACGTTCATTTGAATGTTGTTCCAGATTAAAATTAAAAAAAGCTTGTAATAAATTTGTGAGTGTTTTTTATGTCATGAAAAAACCTGTATACTAAAGTAAAAAAATATTTACCTGTTGTTGAATTCATATTTTCCCCCCCTCAAGTCCTCTGACTTTTGCAATATTAAACCATAAAATGGGTTAGTTGTTGATTAGACGTCAACGAGGTAACAAGTAAAAAAATAAATAAAAAACATGATGCGTACACTCATCGTGGAGTTTCAGGGGTTTAAAATTGCAGACAACAAATTTATATTTAAGGAAGTAGCTTTTACCGATTGTAGTACGTTTTGGGTGTCTAACCCTATTCATTTGGTGTTTAATCCTCCCTATGCTTTTGAGTTGCTTCGTGAAAAACATATAGAGCAGAGCCAATGGATTGAAAATCATTTGCATTTAGTATGGAAAAAGGGTGATATTTCTTACAAGTATATTGACATATTCATGAAAGCCCATTTGTCCTCGGCCAATGTCTTATTTGTTAAAGGGGGTGAAAAACGCCAGTGGCTTCAATCATTTTTACCCTCTCACTGTCAATGTATCGACCTTTAAGATCTGGGTTGTCCATCCCTGCAAACGCTCATGGACACTTGTCCTTGCGACAATATTCTTAATAAAGCCTTAGCGCATGCGTGGCAATTGTTTCATTGGCTCTCAACCAGTGCATGTTGGGAGTTGTTCAATAAAATTAAAACTGAAAGTTTATCGTCCAATGATAGCAGTGAGACTTGTACACATGAGGTGATAACATCAACGTTATAAACATGGACGCCACTACAATTGACAAGGCTATTGGAAAGTTCATTGTGTGCAAGAAAAATCTTTATGTTCGACCCTGACTATAATATGTCTGAAAACTGTATAATAATGACGGTCATTATAACACTATTTTTCATTATGACACGGTTTCTCCCACCAATCACAGCTCAAGAAACATTTGTTTAACCAATTAGATAAGGATATCTTCGCGCATGCGCTCAAAATCCAACATGTCTATATAAATTACCGAAATTGAACCGTCCATATGCTCGCGTAAATAAACTGGTGAATATGAGACAAGAAATAGCACTTTACGTTAATATCCCCAAATCCAATTTCTACACATCGCAATGTTTCTAAACGACTTCGGTGACAGTTTTACTGAATACTGGTGCAAAATCTGCACATATGGCATTGAAGCACACAGAGCGCATGCGTCGGTCGGCCAGAGAGCTTGGAGAACAGAGATATCCTACCCAGCGCAGCACCCGATCACAAAGTTCTAGTGACTGGTCTGATATTTATGAATATTTATGTTAAAACATATTATAAAGTTATAATTATCGTCGAACATAAACAGCCGTATGCAACTCGCCTATAATGGTAATTAAGACACTCGTATGCAAAAAATATAAAACTCGCTCACGCTCGTTTTATAAACATACTACTGTCTTAATTATACCCATTATAGGCTCGTTGCATAATGTTGCTGCCAACGCTGTGAAAAAAATTGCGAATAGGCGCCTGCCGAGTGGACTACTGACCCTGTATTGAGTGAACTACAACCATGTAGTCATTTTTCCCATCACAAGCAATTGACCATGGCAAAAATACCGTCCATTCGACAGTGTGCCACATGCCAATTGATGAAATTATATCATGGTCATAAAACTCACTGTAAAGACATTGTTTCATCATTCCATGGCTGTCATGCGGAAAACAACCACCTACCATGCTCGTCAGCAGCCGCCGACAAACAACAACAAAAGCAGGAACAAGAAGAAGAACAAGAAGAAAAACAAAAAAGTGTTTTTCACCGATTGAAACCTCTATGACCCAGGTGTACTGGCCGTGGAATTATTGATAACATAATTAAAAGCTTACCATTCGAAGCTCACCTACCTGCTTACAGCTTTTGTGGCCCTGGTACTCGTCTTGAAGATCGTTTGAGGAGAGGGTATATGGGAATTATTGCTTTGGATCATGCAGGCCTTAATCATGATATAGCCAATGACAACAGTGATCCCACACTAAGACGCATTGCCGACAAAGTCTTGTTAAGCATTGCCAAGCAACGATTAACAGCTTCAAATGCCAGTCTATCTGAACGAATGGCAGCATTTATTGTGATAGGTGCTATGAAGAGCACATTACTTCTATCTAGATATGGACTTTAACATCATGAATTTATTTTATCATTTTGAAAAAATAAATAAATAAACATGAGACCATGTTGTTTTTTTCCATTATTATTGACTAATAGTTTCAAATTTCATAATTATAAACAATAATATAAATGGTGGTTCAATTTAAAATTATAAACAATAAAAAAGGACGACAGAGTATTATTATTAACTAATAGTTTCAAATATCATAATTATAAACAATAATATAAATGGTGTTTCAATTTGAAATTATAAATAATAAAAAAGGGCTACAATGTATTATTATTAACTAATAGTTTCAATATAATGATTATAAACAACAATGTAAATGGTGATTCAAATAAAATTATAAACAATAAAAAAGAAATTACAATGCATTATTATTATCTAATAGTTTCATTATGAACATTATAAATATTGCTATAAATGGTATTTCTACTTAATAATAAAATAAGTTGAAAAGATATGGGCTTAAGGGTCGCTTGTTTATTAAACACCATCCTCAAGCACTGCAAGCACAAGTAAAAAAACATGTTTAAAATGTAGTCAGAGCAGCATATATAATAATTAACAAGTTTCGGACTATGTTGTTGTTATTATTATTATTATTATTATTATTATTATTATTATTTTTTTTTTATGTAATACAACATGTCATTATAATTTTGTTTGTTCAAAACCATGTGACCGTTAAAAATAATGTACATTATTATTATTATTTAATAAAATATGTAATTATGATTTTGTTTGTACAAAACTATGTGACCATTAAAAATAATGTTTATTATTATTATTATTATTATTATTATTATTATTGTTGTTGTGGTGGCCATGTTTGAGATACGGTGTGCTTGTGTGGGACTGGTGTATTTATCGGAAAGAAATGTTATTTGTGGAAGTGAGAATTGTATTCCAGCTTGGGAACAGGTCAGTGTGTATCGTAGTTCATAGTTTAACATACGGTGCTCACTAAATTGTATTCCTCAAATCAACTTCATCGAGTGTAGACTGGATTTGTTACGTGATTTTGGGGTTACGTTTTATCGTGTACTATTAGCCCATAGAGCATGAAGTTTCCTCTGTGACAGGAAGTGACGTAATCTAATCGTATTATCCAAAGCCATCTGAGCTTAGATTAGTAGTATAGTAAACAGAGCCTATAGGTTCCGTCGTCAGGGGGCAGTAAGACGGTCTGGCCTACTTCGGCGGCCATTAGAGCCCCGCTACCTTGGGTACGAGCTTGATAATAGAGGGAGGGTCTGGACTCTTTGGAGTCAGGGCTATTTTTCTTCCCATGCCACTGGCCTGACCTGCGCTTTACCAGTTTCGGAATATGAATCGTCTTCTAACGAACCAAGAAAGAGATGCGAACTGGAAAAATGAGATATGGCCTCGATTGTCTAAGGTGAATATAACAGGAGAGTCATCGAGTGATGGGGCAGTTGCGGAAGATACAATACTTCTCCCATCCCAATATCTTGACAAACTGAGGAGAACGGAAGAAGAGGCATTGCAGAAATGCTATAATATTATTAAAAAGATGAAGCTTGCTGCGGCGAAACAGAAAAACATATCCAAGGATGTGAAGGATGGTATTGTGGAGATGGAGGAGGCCATTGACAGCATTGTCTTCTGTAAGAATGCTAGGTACAAGGAGAAACAACAAGTCGACGAAACCACAATAACTGATCGAGCACAAGCATCAAACTCTCTTGATGACGAAAGAGAAAGGGAAGAAACGGAAAGAGGAGAAGTAGAGTCATGGACTAAGGTTGTGTCCAGGAAGAAACCACGAGAGAAAAGGAATCAAATGCAGGTTGAATTACAGCGGGAAGATTCTCCAGGCAAGAGACAAATGCTCAAGAAGCAACTAACAAAGTCTCGACTGCCAGCTGTGTTAATTAAGCCAGCAGAAGGCAAGTCGTATGCCGATGTGTTACGGGAGATTCGGCAGAAGGTAAATCCTGCTGACACAGGAACGGAAGTTAGGTCTATAACCCAGACTAGAGCCGGTGAAATTCTTGTTACTCTCGGGAAAAGCAATCGAGATAATGCGGCATTTGGCGACTCATTGAAGAATATCCTGGGACAAGATGCGACAGTCCGCAGTCTTGAGCCGAAGGTGACAATTGAGATTAGAGATCTTGATGCTCTCACGACCAAAGATGAAGTTTTCGAGTCCATTAAGGATATTATTAAAGAACCCCCGGATGGTCTGAGGATTATGGTAACGCAGACTAACAGTCGGAAACAGAGAATGGCGGTTATAACTCTGTCAGAAAAAGCTGCAAATGATCTTCTAAGGGAAGGCTTGGTTCAAGTAGGATGGATCAGTTGTAGAGTGAGGCGGAGAATATCAGTTCTTCGATGCTACCGATGCCTTAGTTATGGTCATATTGCCAAAATTTGTGAGGGCCCTGACAGAAGCAAGTCTTGCTTCTACTGTGGACAGAATTATCACAAAGCCAAGGATTGCATCAACCCAAAGAAGTGTGTTTTATGCGAGGAGAGGGGCGTTACGCAGCAGGATTTGTGTCATGTGGCCGGATCGGGCCAATGTAAGGTGTTCCGAGAGGCCCTGGAGAAAGCGACGTACCTGAAACGAAAATGATCCGAGTTCTACAAGCTAATATAGAAAGGAGTAGAACAACCCATCATCTGTTGTACCAGCTAGCTGCCAAGAAACAAGCTGATCTGCTGTTAATTAGTGAACAGTACCAAGATAAGAAGTCACCTCTCTGGCTTAGAGATCAATTAGGCACCTCTGCTATTTGGATCTTAGACCCTGGAAAAATTCCAATTAAAGAACATGGGAGCGGGAAGGGATTCGTTTGGTTAAAGAGTAGAGGACTCACCTATTTTAGTGTCTATCTTACTCCAAATGAAACAATGGGAAAATTTCGTCAGAAAGTCAACTCTCTGGAAGATGCCATTCTTAATACAACTGGAGCAATCATTGTAGCTGGGGATTTCAATGCCAGGGCAGTGGAATGGGGTATGCCACATACCAATTCCCGAGGTAAGTTCATTCTGGAAATGGCATCAAGGACAGGGCTTTCGATCTTAAATATAGGCGCAGTGTCAACCTTTCGGCGTCCGGGTTATACAGAGACCATTCCGGATATCTCCATGGCTTCTGAGACGTTAGTACCACACATCAAGGAATGGAAGGTTATAGAAGACTACACTGGTAGGGATCATCAGTATATTAATTTTGATGTGTGCAGTAATATAAGTGGGAAGAACTTATCTACTCAGAAACAACGGAGATGGAATTTGAATAAGATCCATCTTGATGCATTTAAGGAGGCGTTAGCCAGTGGTGTAGAACTAATTGAGGATATGGAGCCTGACGGAGAGGCTGATGTTGAGAATCTCGTTTCCTCAACTATGAATCTTTTTACATTGGCTTGTGATACCTCAATGCCAAGTTTAAGATCACACCATCGGAAGAGCCCTGCATATTGGTGGACACATGAAATTGCAGAATTGAGGCGGAATTGCCTTAGACTCCGACGTGCTGCACAACGGACAAGAAATCTGGATGATGCCAATGCCTTATCAGCCGAACATAGAGATGCAAAGAAGCTACTTCGGAAAACCATAAATCAAAGCAAAGCTGAGAGCTGGAGGAAGCTATG